>JBAKBP010009085.1:0-86439 GCA_037953745.1 Lithodes maja | reverse complement strand
CCATCCATTCCTGGTGCTTTCACCAACTTCACTCTTTTCATGGCTACACACACTTCTGACCTCCTGTTATGTATATACTTAGGTTAAATTAGGTTAATGAGAGATGGGTCGTTTTTCTGGTCTCTTTTCTCCCTTGTGTTTAGCCCCATTAGTTTTGCCATTTTAAGACGTTCAGCACATTACTTTAACGATTTTAACATCTTTACCTCCACTTCGTTGTAAATTTTAAGCCCCATCGTGTGATTTAGGCTTCAATTTTTTATTGGCGAGCGATAGCGAGCCTGTAATGATAAGAGGAACCGGCCTTTGGCCGGGACATTTTTCTACCAAAAAATTTACACATTATATTAAAGGGGGGTCTAGGGGTTGTTTTTCTAAGTTTGAGGGAGGTCTAGCGAGGAAACTAAAAACTAAATGAAAATTGAATTAATAGACGAAAAACCAGCCACTATCCCCTTAACCCCAGCTAGTTAATAATAAATGTACCACCCAGGACCAGCAGGTTTTGAAAAATAGTTTACTTTCCAGAAAACACCAGGAATGGGTTAGAAATGAAGGAAAACCCACAAACAAAAATGATCCCCTAGGTCATTAAGGGGTCCTACGGTGCGCTCGAAATTCGGAATTAACATGGGGAAATGGGTAGGCAAAAACTGTTTTTTGCGCGCTCACGCGCACACGGTTGGACTTTGAGAGTTTTCAACTATCGGCATTGTTGCGTGGGATACTTACACAGTTCCCATACAAATCTGAGCCCTCTAGGTGCCATAGGACCGGAGTAATTAACCGCAACGCACCCTATGCGGCTCAGGGGTTTAGCGTTACAAACATTGCCGACGCAAACGTGTCGTCGCTGGGGTTCTGTGGGTTAAGCAATTGTGTTTGTTCAGCCTTCAAAATAAACTGATTATTCTTCTTATATTATCAACTCTGCGTAAGCAGAGTGGTATCGCCCCCCGTATAGTGGTACATGCTAATCGAAATGTCTGTCTGAGAACTCCTCCTAGACCTTCTGACGGATTCTCACCAAACTTCACATGAACCTTCGGTGCATGAATTTGACGGTAATTAATCAAAATTTTGTTTGAATTTGTGCAATAGTTATGATCTTAGGTCCAAAAACAAAATTGCCCCCCCCCCCCCCCCCCCACCACCACCACCACCACCATACCTATTTCCTGTGTGTGTGTGTGACCCTACGGGGCAGCAAAGAGAAGGGAAAAGAGGAGAAGGTAGAAGAGAGGAAGAAGGTAGTGAGAGAGAGAGAGAGAGAGTGTGAGTGTGAGTGAGTAGAAAGTAGAACAGGGGAAGGGTGATGACGAAGTTTTGGAACAATTGTGAAGGAAAGGTAGGTAGTTTCCAATTCTAAATTATGGACAGTGGGATCCAGAGGGGTCCAGAGTTGGTAAGATCAGGAGTACGAAAAGAGAGGGGAGAAAGGAGAAGAGAGGAAGGTAGTGAAGGAGGTGAGAGGGATTGGGAGGAGGAGGGGAGGGGAAGGGAGAGAGAAAAGAGAAAAAGGGGGAAAGAGTTGGAGGGAGAGAGAGAAGGAGGAAGGAGTGTTGAAACAATTGTTGGAAGGAAGGTAGGTGGGTAGAAAAGAGAGTTCCCAATGGTAAGTTATGGTTCATGGACAGGGGGATTTAGTGGGGTCAGTTGAGAGAGAGAGAGAGAGATCACACAGATGTGATGATAATGGTGAGACGTCTTGTCTGTCTTTCTTAAAACTCCTCCTAGACCGTTCGACGGATTTTCACACAAACTTCTAATTGTAGTGATAATGGTGATAATAGTAGTGATGATTTTTGTAGTTGTAGTGATGATAATGGTAGTGATGATGATGACAATTGTAGATATGATGGTGACAGTACTAGTAGTAGTGATGATGGTCATAATAGTATTGATGATGGTGACAAGCAATGATGATAGTTGTAGTGATAATGATCACAGTAGTGATGATGGTGACATTATAAGTGATGGTATTAGCGGGTATGATGGTAATTGTAGTGATAATGGTGATAATAGTAGTGATGATGGTTGTAGTTGTAGTGATGATGACAGCAGTGATGATGATGGTAGTGATGATGACAGTTGTAGATATGATGGTGACAGTACTAGTAGTAGTGATGATGGTGACAAGCAATGATAGTTGTAGTGATAATGATGACAGTAGTGATGATGGTGACAGTATTAGTGATGATGGTGAGTAGTAGAGACGATGGTGAAAGTTGTAGAGATGATGACAGTAGTAGTGATGACAGTAGTAGTGATGATGGTAAGAGTAGTAGTGATGACTATAATAGTAGTAGTGTTGATGATAGTAATGGTGATAGTGACTAGTAGTGATGATGGTGACCCATCGCAGAGTTGGGTATGCCGTTTTGATTTTGGGCGAAACGGCACGTCTACTTTATTGTTATTATCAACTCTGCGTAAGCAGAGTGGTATCGCCCCCCGTATAGTGGTACATGCAAACCGAAATGTCTGTTCGTCTGTCTGTCTGTCCGTCCGAGAACTCCTCCTAGACCGTTTGACGAATTTTCACCAAACTTCACACAAACCTTCGGTGCGTGAATGCGACGGTAATTAAAAAGTTTGGTTTTGAATGTGTGCAATAGTTATGGTTTTAGGTCTAAAATATGGTTTTGCCCCCCCCCCCCCCCCGCGCCCCACCAGCCCCCACCAGCCATCCCCCACCTCAGGACCCACCACCCTGTACCTATTCCCAAGCAATGATGATGGCGTTCTGTGTGTGTGTGTGTCCGTTAGGGACAGCAGTGATGATGATGGTGGTGATGATGATGATTTTGATATGATGGTGACAGTACTAGTAGTAGTGATGATGGTGACAAGCAATGATGATAGTTGTAGTGATAATGATGACAGTAGTGATGATGGTTACAGTGTTAGTGATGATGGTGAGTAGTATTGATGATGGTGAAAGTTGTAGTGATTATACAGTAGTAATGATGATGAGAGTAGTAGTAATTATGGTGAGAGTAGTAGTGATGCTTGTAATAGAAGTAGTGCTGATGATATTAATGATGATAGTGACTGGTAGTGATGATGGTGACCGATCGCAGAGTTGGGTATGCCGTTTTGATTTTGGGCAAAACGGCACATCTACTTTCAACTCTGCGTAAGCAGAGTGGTATCCCCCCCCCCCCCCCCCCCCGTATAGTGGTACATGCTAACCGAAATGTCTGTCTGTCTAATTAGAGCTTTTCAGTTCTAGAGCCTCTCCTACACAACTAGAATTTTCACTTCTAGCTCACCTACACCTTACTAGAATAGACACTGCTACGTACTCTACTCTTACTAGAATAGACACTGCTACGTACTCTACTCTTACTAGAATAGACACTGCTACGTACTCTACTCTTACTAGAATAGACACTGCTACGTACTCTACTCTTACTAGAATAGACACTGCTACGTACTCTACTCTTACTAGAATAGACACTGCTACGTACTCTACTCTTACTAGAATAGACACTGCTACGTACTCTACTCTTACTAGAATAGACACTGCTACGTACTCTACTCTTACTAGAATAGACACTGCTACGTACTCTACTCTTACTAGAATAGACACTGCTACGTACTCTACTCTTACTAGAATAGACACTGCTACGTACTCTACTCTTACTAGAATAGACACTGCTACGTACTCTACTCTTACTAGAATAGACACTGCTACGTACTCTACTCTTACTAGAATAGACACTGCTACGTACTCTACTCTTACTAGAATAGACACTGCTACGTACTCTACTCTTACTAGAATAGACACTGCTACGTACTCTACTCTTACTAGAATAGACACTGCTACGTACTCTACTCTTACTAGAATAGACACTGCTACGTACTCTACTCTTACTAGAATAGACACTGCTACGTACTCTACTCTTACTAGAATGAGCACTTTCTAGTGTTACGAGGTGGCTGTATATATGGACGATTGGCTTAACCCTAACAGTAGCGACTCTGACATTGGATCCTCATTCTAGTTTGCCTTTGGCTTATAGATGGGTTCGACAATGTTTGCCTAACAATCCTAAATTTCAGTTAGAGGATATTCAGTTGTTAAATTGGATCAGGGTTAATTGGTTTCGGAATATTAGGGGCATTTGGATTCTGGTTTTCGAATTAAGGTGAAGTTAATAATGGCCTTAAAAATACAATACATATAGCGATACATGGGGAATGTTATTCTTTAGTTCTTTAAATTAAACTCATATTTTAGAAGGCTTGCATGGTTGCATGGTAATTGTTTTGCATTAATTCGGACTTTTCTCTATTATCGCTGGTGTATGCGACATTTGCTTTACTCTCTGTTGATCTGTTATTGTTGACATTCGTGGCCTTCCGCACTGTAGATCCCATCTGTCGTAGTAAAGCATCAGATGTTGATGAGAAATTTGCATAAACTCTTCTTCGGTGTAGTTCAAATCGGGTCCTTGGGTTGGATAAGCCTTTATTCCGTATCTCTGACCTTGTGATTGTCCCGGAATCAGGTCATCCTTGATGAGTGGCCTTGTAGTTCCCGTGGGTATCGGTAGAGGGTGTTGTTTAATATGGTAGACTGCGTTATTTCTTGACACAATAGAGGATGTTGATTTGTAATGATAGACTGTGTTGTTTCTTTTTCTGTTTATGCTTTTGGCCTGTTCTTCTTCTTCGATCTTCTGTTCTCTCGGAGGCTGGCTATTTTGACTTGTGGTTGGGTAATTTCCTCCTGGAATGTTGGTAGATAGGTTGGGGTCCTCGTGTCTCTTTTAAAACGTGTGTCTTCTGGGTACGTGGGTAGACCTGGTGGGGGTTTCGTTGTATCTCTTTTTGAACCAGTTATTACAATATGTTTAACTTGCTGTTCTCTAATAATATTATGCACTTTGTTTTCGTCCTAATTTCCTTAATAAGTTTGTATATATCTATTTCCTACACCTGGATTTATTGAAGCATGGCCATATCAATACGATTAGTATATATTTCCCTAAATTAATTACGTACGTAATAACCCAATACCGTTATCTATAAGTAGGTAGGCAAACACACACATACACTCACTGTCTCTCGCTCTCTCTCTCTCAACTTGGAAAAGTGCAAGGAGATGCATATCGGCCAAGCAAACCCCAATTCAGGCTATTCACTATTGGGAATGCTCTGGAAGTGACTAACTTGGAAAAGGATGTGGGTGTTCTGATTAGCAGTGATCTAAAGTTTTCCAAACAGTGCATTGAAGTAGAGAAGAAAGGTCAGAAAACTATTGGGCTATAATAAGAGGCAATTTAAGTAGAAAAATAAGAAAATGTTCCTAATACTTTACAACGCTCTAATACGCCCTCTCCGGGAGTAAGCTGGTCAATTCTGTTCTTCAGCATTCAGGAAAGATATAGAGTGACTGGAAAGAGTACAAGGTAGGGTTACAAAACTTATTCCATCGCTTAGAAGAAAAGCTACGAGGACTGTTTGAGAGCTCTTGATCTGTTCCCGTTGGAGACATGCAGACTACGAGGTCAGCTCATTGAAGTTTTTAAAATACTTGATGGGTTTGACAATGTGGATTAGAGCAAAATGTTTAGCTTCAATATGAATACAACATGCAATCATGGCTGGAAATTAGAATTGAAAAGGTTCAGCACTAGTATTTGTGGACACTTTTTCATATATGATGTTTGTTCTACCTGGAACAAACTTCCCTCCGAAGTTGTAAATAGTTCTTCAGGAGAGCAGTTCAGGAAGAGAGTATATATAAAGTATTATGCACACTCTGTAAAGAGTGTAGTGCAGTAAACAGTCTCTCTCCTTCCACTACGAGTATCTCCTCGGAATGGACTGCAAGGTCTCTCAGATACTAATTATTCCTTGTAACTCTCGCTTTGCGCACGTACGTGTATGTGCACGAAGATGTCTAAACTGTTCGTTTGCTTTTAAGCCGTGGTAGTTGTTATTTTCCAACAAACTTTTTATTTTACAACGGTGGTAACAGAAACAGACCTCGTTACAAAGTTGGCTTTATGGCTTTGTTTTTGTTTTGTTGGTGTTATAGGTACTAATTGTTGTTGGAAGAATGTTGTTGGTATTTGTGTTCGTGATATTGATAGTGGTTCTATATATAGTAGTAATGGTAAAACTTCCTCAGACTGTGGGGTTAACAGTATTTTTATATTGACCATAACCATTTTAGGGATTATGTGAATGATCGTCTTTTTTTGTATGTTATATCTTGAAATAATGTACGAATCAAATAGCAATACTATTATATTATGTCTGTATTTTTATCCAGTAGGAAAATACTAGATTAACCACAAATTTAAATGAACCCAACATTTTTAGAGGGCATCATATTTGTTTAAAGTTAAATGTAAATTTACCAATTGTGTACGCGATAATATATATAACAAACACTTCAAGCAAGACAGTGAAGCATAATATAATAACTAAATGAAAACAGCGAAAACCAATCACTCTAAATACGAAGATATACAATTTTTAGATTAAGATATCCATGGAGACGAGTAAAATAGTAAATTTATACATTACTTTAATTAAACTGTAAATTTAGAAACATATTGTTTGTGCGATATGAAAGATTAGTACTAGACAGTGGACATGACATAAGAATTGATATAGGTAACACAAATGATGAAATAATGATGAATGCAGACGTACTAAGAACGAGAGCGAGAGAGTGAAAATGTGTGTGTGTGTGTGTGTGTGGGTGTATGTCTGTGAGTGTGTGTGTGTGTGTGTGTTTATAAGAAGGGGGAGGTGGAAGTGAATACTCAGGTGAAATTGAGCCGTGAAATGGAAACGGAATGTGGACAAATTTGGTACATTTCTGCTGCCGCTTACTGTGGGTACCTGAAAGGGTATGGTTGTGTGTGTGAGTTATGTAAGTATAATTATGTATTTATGTGAAAGATAATCGGTATGTGGAAGAGGAAGTGTACATTAGTATATATCCGCGCGCGTGTGTGTGTGTGTGCGCTTATAATGAATCCATATATGACAGAAAGTATTATAGATTGTTATATATTTAATTATAACTTCATCTATTAGATGCACAGTATATATGGATGAATAGAAGGCTAGATCAATGGAATGTATATAATAAATAAATAGGAGGATTAAATGAAATAGGAATAGGCAGTTATGCATACGTCAACACAAAAACTAGATAATAGTGTGACATCTGTTCATCGAATTATAACAGCTTTAGTACTACCAGGTGTCAGAACTTACACACACATTTATCCCAGACTATTTAATTTTACATGGCGTGTTTATCTATATATTTGCATGTTAGCTAATTAATTAGTCTAGTATAAACGCTCATTGTGAGAGTCTGGTCGACACGTTCACTCAAAAATTGTGAATAATAGCATGACGGATGGGTATGACACGAGCAGCAGGATAAAGAGTTATGATTGATAGGTATGAATATATATACCGTTAATGTCTGTACGCCTGTGTAAATATATATACCGTAAATGTCTGTACGCCTGTGTAAATATATATACCGTTAATGTCTGTACGCCTGTGTAAATATATATACCGTAAATGTCTGTACGCCTGTGTAAATATATATACCGTAAATGTCTGTACGCCTGTGTACATATATATACCGTAAATGTCTGTACGCCTGTGTAAATATATATACCGTAAATGTCTGTACGTCTGTGTAAATATATATACCGTAAATGTCTGTACGCCTGTGTAAATAAGTGAGTATCACACTGGGCCACATTTTCACGATCCCCGATCTCCGTTTGCAGTCAGTAGCTCAGGCAACTCCTATCACACACGTATAGGCTTTACCCATTGGATTTACCACGGTTAAACGATCGTTATATTGTGGTGTTTCACCTACACTGTAGAATTATATGGATTGATATTGATAAATATTGTGTAATAGGACCCAATCTATACGCTAAGGTTGCTATGTTTTGCGTTTGAAGCTTATATAAGTAGCTACGAGGAAGTTTTTCGCAATATATACAGCATGACGGCGCCCCTGTCGTTACCTCGGCACTAGCGATCGCTATATTGTGCTGTTATTTAGCTGTAAGCGGTGCAGCTATTTTAGCATTAATTCGCCTAGTGTATGTCTATCCGCAGAACTTCTCACAATCAAAACACACCATTTTGTAGCAAAATCAATATTTCAATGTCATATATTTGAGATATCATTGAGAATAAATGCGAGCCGTATTGAGGCTGACAATTTACCTCTGTCAAAAGACGTTTTTTTTTTTTTTTTTTCTAGTTGAGTGAGGGAGGCAAAAGGCATAACTGCCTGCAGCGGGTGCCTTCCTCAGAGTTGAAAGAGTGACAGGGCCAACATCAAGGGACGCTCGAGCCAAAATGCCTGGACACACAGACTTTGAAGCTATTTAAGTCATTGGAAGAGGGAAAGACTGATTCTGGGAGAAGTTTGTTGTTGTTGTTGCTGTTCCCCAAGCTGTCTGGCCGAACAGCCTCAAGGTCCCGAGCAAGGCCAAGGCCATAAACGAGCTCCCCCACAAAACCCTCCCTGCTAACCACTAATAAAGCCCGGGTGATCTAAGCCACTCTAAGGCGGGGAGCTGAGGAGGGTGCGGAAACGCCCTGGAAACCAAAGCCCCACCCAAGGCCCTGTGCCCCTCAACAATTATGAAGGAAAAGTTGAGGGCAAAGGAATAATGTGCTTGGCTCCCAATCTGCCAGCCTCTAGGTTGGCAGTAGGGAGGTCAATCCACTTCAGATCTAGAACATATATTAGGAAGAGGAACAGTTAGAGTAAGCAATGGGTATGGCAGAGATTGCTCAGCTCTCACTCTGATAGACCAGCCCATCACCACATTACTAAAACCCAAACCTCTCAGCATCAGCTAGGAAAGGCCCTAGAAAGCCGCCTTTGGCGGGGGGATAGCTCCCCTATTACAACTCCTTTCGGGGTCGGGCACCCGCCCTGGAAGAGAGTTCCAGAGCTCAGCTGTTGAATAGAAGAAAGTCTGAGAGTAATGTTTCACTCTTGGGTTAGAGAGTTGCACAGAGTAGGGGTGGAATTGTGTTGCAAGACGGGTACCACGTGCCCTACGTAGAGGAGGTGGTATACACTGGGAGAGCTCTGAGGAACACTGATTATTATAGTAGTGATAGACTAGCAAGAGAGATGCAACATTGTGTCAGAGAGAGAGAAATTGCAGAGAGTTGGTGAGTGGACGGGAGTTAATGATACGAAAGGCCTTCCTTTCTACTTTGTCTAGGAGTGCGGTGTGAGAGGATCCTCCCCACACATGTGAACAATACTCAATACAAGGACGCACCGTGCCCTTGCAAAGAGCAAGAAGCTGTGCAGGGGTAAAGAACCCCTTGAAGCGGTTGAGTACATCCAGTAACTGCCTACCGTATCCTATTACATTACAGTAATTAACCAAAAGTCCCTTTTCCTACTCACTTAAGGGAGGTCACCGTTTTTTATTTTTGTTTATCTTTCTCTCCTTTTCTCTCTTTCCCTGGCTTGTATCCAATTGGGCCTCATTCAGCCAACTGTTTTAAGATGTTTATCCACATCCAGGTGTCGATTTCTTCCTGGCAAGCGATAACAAGCCAGCGTTGCATGGAGAAATCTGGCTTCGCCGGAGAATTTTTTTATCGAAAATTTACAAATCTTGCTTGCTAGCAAAACAAAAATATATATATATGCTTGATCGCTACTGCTCGCCAGGAAAATATTGACACCTAGATGGGGGAAAACGTATTAAAACAGTAGGCTGAATGGGGCCGCATGGATACAAGCATAAGAGTGAGGGAGAGAAAGAGAAAACAAACGTGGTGGGCTCCCTTAAGAAAACACCAACTACCAAGCAAATTAAATTCTAACATCCCGCATAAACAGGCCTTCAGAACGCTATCAAATATATATTAGAAGCTTTAAGATGCATGCCTTCATAGCTCTTCATAGATGTAAATCCTAGTTAATACCCACCATAGGAGGTCCCAATAACCCAGGAAATCATGCAATTGCTTCACACAAAATAGACCTTAGTAACCAACGAACATAATTATGAGGACAGCCCACCCCTTTACAGGTCAACCCATCTACAGTCACCGAGGTAAACCTAGAAAACCCAACAAAATATAGCATGCACCCAATCCTCTAAAACTCTTCCCTACAACCTATGGTCCTTCTAGCCTAGGTAGCCTCCACGCTTTATACAGCTCATCAAACCGTAATATACAGTACTTAGAAAGAGTTCCCTTATATACAAAAAGTCCATGTCTCAATAATCCACCTTAGTGTACCATAGCAACTTGGACAACCTTCCAAAGTATTCCCCGACGACTGTGAGTCAAGAGTTTCGCTTACGTTATCAGTCAGTGTTCCCAATACCTTGGCAACCAGGCGGGGATGGGAGAAATATGCTATCACCAATGTTATCAGTTTCCCATAACAGATCCCCGGGTGTAGCGCCGATAAATATCCAACCCCCAAGGCTCTCTACTATTTCCACCATCCATCTTGAGCCTGAGACTGTGTGTGTGTGTGTGTGGGGGGGGGGGGGGGGGGGGTGTAATGTCATAGTTAAATGAGTTGAAACAACATCCTAACTTTATATGTAGTTATCTACAGTTTACATTGTTTAGACATTGTTATACATTGTCGTCATGCAATAATATTCAAGAGGAGATATATATATATATATATGAAAGATATATAAATTACGTTATGCTTGTGTGCAGGTAAAAACAAATGCAGAGGTTAGTAGGTTATGCGTTACAATTTACACTGAGGGTTGTCTCCGTTGGGTAGTTGTGCAATATTCGTGAATTTATATATCAAATTTAGGTTAGAGTATAGATTGGGCGAACCTACTATATTATATTTGTAAGTCATGAGAGCTGAAAGATATATTCATTGTTTATTAATTCACTAATAATGGTAACATTCAGCAAATATCTCTTAGCTTTCCAATTTTATCTGTAGTAGTTTATTTATTTAAGTGAAATATGCCATGGCACATTTGCGAGTAAAAGATTTGTTCCTATATATTTAACACAAATGTCTTGTTTTAACCAGATGCACCCATTTATATGAAGTATGGAGTTGCGACATGGTGTAATCCGTGGTGCAATATTACGCAATGATCTATTTACAGTGAGTCAGAATTAAGACCATAGTCACAGATTGGTTGTGGTATGAAACAATATATGTTAATATGACATCATTTGGTATATACGATCGCCATTTTACGTACAGTATACCAACAATGGACAAGAGTGAATGGAGAATGCTTGTGAATAGTTGAGTGAACACGTGGTCATTTGGAGTAAGGGGTCGGGCGCAAGTTGGACTAGATAATAGTCCATCAGGCGCCTGGCCCGGGGAGACGATTAATATGAAGGGTGTGCCTGGAAGTGTGGTGGGAGGGCTTGTGGCTTTGGCTCCGCTGCATGTCTGCCTGCCGAGATCGGAACCTCTCCGGGTGGTCAGGGGCCGGGGGAGTGCTGGAGCGACCTTGGTAACCCTGGTCTCTGGATCTTCTCCTGGGTGACCTGGATGTGTGAGAGTTTGTGTTTTTTATCTGTGTTTATTTTTTGTTTTATGATGTTTTTGTGTTTTCCCTGTTCTTGCTCTGTCTTGAGTCGGCTACCCCCAAAATGGGGATGGGCCTGAGCATATAGATAGATAGATAGATAGATACCAACAATGCATTAATCGGGAATAATTAGAAACAATACCATGACTACAGGACTGGAGAACTTACCCCCACATAAACAATATATTATTGTTGTAAAGACACCACTGCTTCGGTTCATCGTTATATCCTGGAAGGATCAAAGAAGAACATGACTATGCCTTTACAATAAACACTATATTATTAATGTCGATATGGTTACATGAAACTTTAATGTAGCATATTTAATACAACATACTAACAAAAACACGCAATTTTCCGACCTACAAGCATGTGTGAATGTGTCAATTAGATGTGTTATATAATCAACATCTACAGCGTTACATATTGGAAGATAATACCATTATCATACTGGAAGTAGGAGCGTAATTGTTCACACTCAGTCTATGTAGGAAAATAGATTTTGTTTGGAAATAGAAACAAAATATTACATTCAGATACACTCGAGTTAGAAGACTACATTACTATAAACTTCGTTATGAAAATAGAATCATAGATAAACCCGAAATATGATACAATTGCAAATGGGTTTGAATTCTGAAGATTGTGTTACAAATAGGCTCAAATATGAAGACAGCATCATATATTATCTCGTAATGTACAGCAAGTATTACATGTAGACTTGACATAAGAAGATATATTATGATTTAGATTATTGAATATGTGTGTAGTATTACAGACAGACTGGATATATGAACAATTATTTCAGATAGACTCCAAATACGAAGGTTGAACGGTTGGTAAGCCAACATTATGCTGCATACCTTTGTTATGTCCACGGTCGGGAAAGGTTACTGGCTAAATGGGTCCTTCATTAATTCTAGTGGTGACAACCAGTACTATCTTCAAACCCCTCCCCGCACCCCCACCCCCCTCCTGCTCCACTCTAACCTTTACTTTCAGTCTTCCCCCCCCCCCCCACCACCACCACCACCACCACCTCGACTTCCTCCACTCTCTATCTAGCCTTGTACTCCTAAATTCAAGAGTGTTGTAACAACCTTAGTGATAGATGGTTCTAATCCACAAAGAACGTGTACATACGCACATACGCCTATCTTACTAGAACAAACAAATAGCAATAAGTAAAGGATGTCTGGAGGCAGGTGATGAGTGTCGAGTAAAGTCATTCATTATCTGTGTCCATTGTTGCTCACCTAGATTGTCCGTAAACTATTGAACTATTCTCCTTCCCGAGCCCTTCAAACCTCCTCATCCACACTATTTCTATCCCTGTTTATGACCCTTAACCCTTCCAGCCTGGGTGTCATTTTAAAATGACACCAAAACAAAAGGGCCAGAACCCGGGTGTCATTTTAAAATCCTTGTGCTTGAAAGCGTGCTTCAAAATTTGCGCGGCCAATTTTGGCAGGTAGGAGCGACCGCAGCGCCACCAAGCCTCAACTACTAGTGTTATCAGTTCGTACGTGGCCGCCATAGCGAGTAATACTGAAAAAATGTTTTCCGACGTGTCCGATTCGTTGCAACCTCCCGCGGGCCCCAGTGCTACCCCACTCGCAACTTCAACGCCTGTTCCAACCGAGAAGAGAGCTCAACAAAAGAAAGTTAAGCGTTTGTTGAGTGATAGCGCTATACAGCGACAACTTTTTGAAAGTGATGAAGAGAGCAGCGGCGAAAGCTTGGTGGACAAGGTACAATTTATAAGTGAAAGTGAAGACGATTTTGTGGGCTTTGGAGACGACGATAATGTCGATTTATTTGAGGGGGGAGACAGTAGTGATGATCCTGATGTGGAAGTGTTTCAGGAAGGTGCCATTGAGCTTCCCAGTGTGCTAGAACCTAGGCCTACCCCCTCGCCATCTTTGCTAGGTCAGCCTAGGCCTAGCCCTAGCCCTACCCCAGGACCTTCCCCTTTGCCTGCCCGTACGCCCTTGAAAGTGGGCAAATATTTCTACAAACAATCATTGATCAAAAGTGCAGCTAAAAAAGCACGCAGGGCAGCCGCAGAAAAGCATAGGGAAGCTGAAGATAGCGATAATGATGCCGACCCTGGCCTAGCAACCACCCGCATTCCATTGTCCCGACGCCTTGACACGGGACGCCACGTGGGTCACCCACAGCCCTCGCCTTCATCTCTCGTTCAGGATGACCAAAGGGCCTCTTCAAGTGGTATTGGTGATGTGCCACAGGCCTCAACACACCGCAGAGCATTATTTCCTGCTGAAAAGCCCTCGCCTCGCCGCAAAATGAGCCCAACTCCCGAGGCCTCGGCTCCCATTCTTGAAGCTTCCGCAGCCTCCCGCGCCCCACACCGCCGACGCCCGGTCACTTCTTCACCAGAATTGTCTCCTGAGGAGGATGCTGACGACCCCAACATTGCCCCAGATGACCTGACGTCACCTGAGGAGGAAGAGGAAGAGGAACAGGAACAGGAAGAGGAAGAGGATGTGCCGACAAATCGAGGGAGAGGGCGAGGTCGTGGACGTGGTCAGCCTGCCGACGCCGCTGCCCCTGGGCCTGGGCCTGGGCATGGGCGTGCAGGGCATCCGCCTGGGCGTCCGCGTGGCCAAGGGCGTGTGCCAGGGTGTCCAGGGCATGTGCCTGCTGCAGCACGACCTCAAGCATCAGCATCTGACCTGTTTGTGTGGACAGATGGAGCTGATTTTGAGCCAGATTGTCCTGCCTTTGACGAGGTACAGATGGGTTCTGGGGTGTCACCAGCATATCCCTGTGGCCCAGATGCTACCCCCAGTGAACTTTTCTGTGGCTTCTATGACAATGAAGTCATGGAATACCTCGTCAAAGAGACAAATCACCACCATGCTATCTGTGCCAACTTTCTTGGGAGGAAGACCAGTGCCAAGATAGTGGCATGGAGAGCTCTCACTGTGGCAGAACTATATGTGTTCTTGGCACTCACAATGCTGATGACTCATAAAAGGAAGCACGTTCTGGCTGACTACTGGATCACTGGCGACATCATAACGACTCCATCATTTGGCAAATACATGTCCAGGGACAGGTACTTCGACATCCTCTCCTATCTCCACCTGACAAACAACATGGCAGTCCACCTTCCCGACTCATTATGGAAGATCAGGAAGCTGTATGACATGATACGTCATCGATTCACCACATACCTGATTCCTTTCCAGAAGATGTGCCTCGACGAGTCTCTGGTCCTGTTCCGTGGTAGGCTGCACTTCCGACAGTATATCCCGTCCAAGAGACACCGCTTCGGCATCAAGCTCTTCGTCCTCTCCGACTGCTTGACGGGGTATGTGCTGGACTTTATAGTCTACAGCGGCAAGGCTGGAGAAGTTGTGACTGACCCTCTCATTGGTTTTGGTGGCGCTGTAGTGAAGAAGATGATGGAGAGGCACTTCAATAATAACCACATCCTCTACACAGATAATTATTACACGTCGCCTCTCCTGACCAAGTACCTTCATGACCGCAAGACCGGAACTGTCGGCACAGTCCAGGGCAAAAGGAAGGGCATGCCAGGCTACCCAACCAAGACGAAGAAGGCTGACATCTTCCACAAGAAGAGTGGCCCCATCCTCTCCATCCACTGGCATGACCAGCGCAAGGTCAACCTCCTCACCACATGCCACAAGGCCCAGATGGTCGCCACAGGGAAGGTGGACCGAACAACCAAGAACCCCGTCCAAAAACCAGCTGCTGTCCTGGATTATAATATCAACATGCGCCTCGTTGACAAGTCCGACATGCAGATGGGCTTCATCGACTGCCTGCGAACATCTTGCAGGTGGTACAAGAAGTTTATCCTGCATACGGTAGATATGTCGATCCTCAATGCCTACAACATCTACCGTCTGAGGACTCCAGGAGCCAAGAAGTACAAGTCCCTGCGGAAGTTCCACAAGCAGGTGCTGCTTGAGCTCCTCGCTAAACATGCGGGTACACCAGGCAGGCCAATACAAGGACCAGGCCAGCTTGACAGAACGGGGTGTGCTGAATTCTTCAGGAAGCACCAGCTCAGCGCCCTTCCTTTCAAAGCACCAGGTAGTAATGTTAGGAGTCAGAAGAGGTGCCATGTGTGCAGCCACACAACTCGCAGACCCCGCAAACCCACAAAAACCACTTGGGAATGCCTCGAGTGTCAAGTTGGACTGTGTGCTGGCACCTGCTTCAACGACTTCCACACTGTAACAAACTTTTGAAGTGGAAGTGACAACAGTGAAAGTGACACTCAAATGTAGGCTAAGAATAATAATATAACTAATGTGACGCACCCAGTGTGTGGCAACGCAACCTGATTGTACTCCTTGGTACTCCACTGTGCCGCCGCGGTGCGGTGCCGTGTGCCGCTGTGCCGTGCTGGCTGCTTATATTGAGTGTGACAACGTATAACTATGTTCTTTGTATCTCTGCAAAGGTCTCGTCATGTGCTAACCAGTGGTGGGTTTTGTTTTAAGCCATGTCGAGACCTTCCATTTAATATGTAGTATCAATAGAGAAGTTGATAGATAAGACAATAGGAATTCAGAGAGAGAGAGTGAGTTAGTCTTCAGAGCGAGAGGGTAGCAGTACGCGCCACGCTGCCGGAGTGGTGGTTGCCAGACATATGGACCGGTTGGCAGCCTTGCGCTTATAGCTAGGTGCGACAGGGTTGGTAGTCCATTGCCGCCTGCCTATGCTGCCTGGGTTGCCCATGTTGTCGTAATGCACATTGCATGGAGGCTCGCTGTGTGCTCTATGACCAGGTTGCCTAGAACCTTTGAGATTCTAACATCCCTTGCCCTCTCTCCCAATTTCTCACGGTTGCACTCTTTCTCTCTGACGACATTACTCTCATTTCATTCTTCTCTCTATTTAAATGCATACCCTTCCCTTGAGGTCCTAAAGGAGTTTCAGCACTCACCTCTCGTATTACTCTTAGGACAAGCATATATTTACATGTATTAGATTTAAGGGGTTAATGTGAACAGCGATCTTCTTGATGAGGATAGTTGGTGAACGTTCTACATGTTCACGAGTTATATGCCCAGCTCATCATCCAATTTGTGACTAGACTAGTGCCATGTGTAAGAGCCCGACCATGCCCAGGAGTTGTCTGTAGAGGGGCGAGGACTTAGCCTTGATTTGCCTACCGAGCCAGGAGCGAGTGCAGTACCAGAGACTACAGCTCGCTCGTAGTGCCGGTATAGTAGAGTAACGTAATTTATCTGTCCTTGTGTTCTCTGCAGTCTTTTCCTGGGTTCTCGCTTTCGGTGCTGGGACTCGTTGTTCCTGTGACTTGGCCTGCTAGCTAGAACACATGGGGATGATGAGTGGGTGATATCTTTATTTTACTATGCATTGCAGCTCTCTTTAAGTTTATGTATGTAACACTTTACAATACACATTACTCACACACAAGACAACACTATTAATACTTTCATGTATCAATTAACTGCACTGTCGTTTTGCTGCTGTGTCCGGAGTTCTGTTGCGTAGGGCGCATACGGACTCAGAGGGGAGACAGAGTGAGAGAAGCGAAGTAGCCTATGCGGTAGTAGGCTACCGGCGCAGTACTGTTGCCTGCAACCTTTTAGTTATTCCAAGTATAGATTCATTCTTATAATAAGTGACTACTATTTATGTTCCTTCCATGTGTATTATTAGGTATCTACTGGATCATGAACATCTTGTATGCTACATGCTAGTGCATGTTAGTAGGGGACAGTTATTCTAGTGCACGCGCTTTCAAGTAGGCGTGTACATTTGTCATTTAGCATTTCACTGTCATACCTTTAGCCTGCTTCTATTCTACATTATTAGAGGCTTAATATTAACGTAGTTTCTTGAGTATTGCATTTCTTTAGTAATAACGTAACCTATAAATGTCTGAGGGAGTTTAGCCTCATAGCCTACCCCTGTTGTACACTTTCGCCGAGTTAAGGTACCTCGTTACCATAGACGATAACTCTGTAGGGCGTTGGTGCTTTTGTTGTCTGGAGCATATAGTATTTGGGACTGGAATCGAGCGTGTCGTTGTCACATAAGCCATTTCTGTCCTACGATCAAGAATCCCGAATATGTATTGCCGATCCAGCCGTAACAAAATGGCGACCTTGCACAAGATTCAGTAGTATCCTATCACATGTTTTTTTGGAGAACTATTCTATGCTACCTAGTAGAGCTGGCTAGAATTTTCTTGCATATTGGAGGAATTTTTATTGTGTCATTATTGTATTGGTGGACTTGCAGATTGTTTCGTTAGGGGTGTCTAGAGTAGAGTCATTCAAGCATCTTTAAAATTTTGTGAGTCGAGACTGCAATTAGTAATAAGCACTTCTTTTTTTTTATGAACAGCAATTGTATAACCAGCACTATGTCTAATGACTCATCATTTACGGGGGAGGATAACACGGTACAGCCTAGTAACCAGCAAGTACAACAGATGTTTAGGGAGGGGAGTGTTATAAGTGGAGAGAGGGATGCCCGGGCATTTTTGCAGACACCTTTGACCGAACAGCGCCTGCAGGCTATTGATTGTTACGGTCTTCGCTGTTTAGCCACGGTTTTGGGGCGGGACTGTCCTGACAGTTGGCCCAAGAAGAATTTGGTGGCATGTTTGTTGGGTGATGGCGATGGGGCGGTGGGTGGAGTGGGGTCTTGGGGGGTTCCCTCCAAGCCTCCATTCCACTCTACCCCTGAGCTGGGCCCTCAGCCAGCGAGTCTTAGCACGATGCAGCAGGAGGGTTCTCAAGGGCAAGCTGGCTTACCCGTAAACACGTCTCGGTGTGGATCCCCCATTTTGTGCTCTCCCCCCCCAGGCCTGTCTCCTGAGATGTTATTTCAGCTAGAACTAGCTAAGCTTAAGTTGCAAGAGAGTCAACAGTCTAGTATAGAACGCATAGAGGTTGCTAGAATCCAAGCCAATCAGGATGCAACCAGGTACCAGGCTGAAATGGATGTCGAGAAGTCTAGAGTAGAGACCACGGGGCGTCATCTCGGTGGTGGGCACCGGGTTACAGACTCACTTTCGCATTTAATTAAGTTAGTACCCGCATTTGATGAGACAGCAGTGACTGAGTTTTTTGCTCGTTTCGAAAAGAAGTGTCGTGAGTATGACTGGCCGGAGGTTAAATGGGCAGCATTAGTTTCATCACGTCTAGTGGGTAAGGGGTTGAAAGCCTACGATGCACTGTCACTGGACGAGAGTGTCGTGTATGGACTGGTGAAGGAGGCTGTGCTCCGGGCCTACGAACTGCAACCCGAAACTTATAGATTGAAGTTCCGTGGCGTGAATAAGAAGAGCGACGTCAGTTTTATGGAGCACGCACGGGACTTAACAGATGCAGGTAATAACTGGTTTCGGTCCGAGCACGCAGAGTCGGCTGAGGAAATTAAGCAACTTTTCTATCTGGAACAGTTTTACAAATGTACTGGAACCGATCTAACGCTGAACATTAAGGAAAAATGTCCCAAGACAGTAGAGGAGGCTGCCAAGATGGCAGACTTCAGATTATCATTGATTCGTGGTTGCGGTGCCGCTCAGAGGGCTGAGTCAGGGCAGAAGGGGCGCTATACCCCACCCACCAGAGTTTTCGATAATAACAAATCCTATGACACACATAACCACACTAAATGCATTGCACCTAATAACACCTACAAACACAAGCCTCTCCCGTTTACTAAAGGTCAGGCCCCTTCTTCGCCCGCACAAGGGAAGAAGCCCATTGGGGATGTGAAATGTTACAAATGTCAGAAGCTAGGCCATTATTCACGTGAGTGCCCTAGTAACACTCCCGCTAAGCCGGTGTCATTGGTTCACAGTATCGGTGTGTCTCTGAAGGCTGCAGCAACTGCCCGGGGTAGGTTGTCAGCAGCTGAGGCACACGCGGTAAAGAAGCGTACGGAAGGCTCGACACCTGTCCGGGACACTTTCTGTGACCATCGGGGACACGGGTTTGTGAGCTGGGGGAGTGAACTACGGAGGGTTGACTTGCTGAGGGATACGGGGGCTTCGCAAACTTTGTTGAGGAACTTCACAGGGAAACCGATAAATGCGGCCAGAGTTGTTGTGGTGCAGGGTATAAATGCTACGAGGTCATACCCACTTGTGAGGTTGGAGTTGAGAGTGGGAGAGGTGTGCAGGGAGCTGGATGTAGGGATCGTTGAGTGTTTGCCAGTTGAGGGCGTCGACCTTCTTCTCGGCAACGACTTTGCGGTGCCCACTTCCGGGACTCCACCCTTAGTCGTTGCCGAGAGGGCGGCCGACGTGGATGGTGAGAATCGGGAATGGGTTGGGAGGTGCCAACAGGATGAGATGGCCTGTGTGGTAACCCGATCTCGCTCTGCGGCTCCTGCACAGCCTAGCACTCAACCTCGGGGACAGTGGAGGAAGGATCAGGAGAAGGTTGCTAAGGGCAGGAAAAGGGACATTGATTCTGCTGCACTTCTCGGTGATTCGGTACTTGGACCTATAATAAACACGGGAGTTGACTCTGGCCCAGATATGGTGTGTAACAAGGCAGAGTTGGGTAAGACTTCGCGTGAGGCAAGAGCTGTAGCGAGAGCCACTAAGGCAGTAGAGCCTACTAGCCTGGGGTTCAGTCCAAATCAACTAGTCTTTGGCCATAATGTGAGAGGACCTTTAAGTATGGTGAAAGAGATCTGGGAGGGCGAAGAGAAGCCGGGGTCTGTACTTAAATATATCCTTGAGAGCCGGGAGAGACTTATAGGTTGCATGGCAGCGGCAGGTAATAACTTGGTTAATGCACAGGCGGTCATGAAGCACCAGTATGACGCCAAGGTGAAGCTTCGGGAGTTTTCGGTGGGTCAGGAGGTAATGTTGCTTTTACCTTTGCCTGGATACCCCCTTTCTGCCAAGTTTATTGGGCCGTATGTGGTGGCTAAGAAACTGTCCGACCTTGATTATCTCGTTGCAACACCTGACCGTAGAAAAAAACATCAGTTATGTCATGTTAACCTCATGAAAGAGTATGTGAGACGCCCCTCAGAGCCTCTCACTGTCCCTGTGCTGGCCTGCAGCGGCCAGGGTGGAGAAGGAGGTGGGGACAGTCATGCTGCTGAGGAGGATAGCTGGGACTGTGTCATTTCCGCGGAACAGTGGGCGGGGAATACTGAACAAGAGGCTAGGCAAGCTGTAAGTCACCTGCCTGAGCACCAGGGTGCTGCTGTCCTAGGCCTGTTCAGGTCATACCCCTCTGTTTTCGCCGAACACCCAGGTCTCACTACTCAGGTAACGCACGACGTGGACGTCGGTGATAATGTGCCCTTCAAGTCAGTGCCCTACCGTGTGCCCCCGGTAAAGTTGCCAGCTTTACGGGAGGAGTTAAAGTACATGGTTGAGAGAGGGATGATCACTGAAGGTTATGTGAAGTGGACATCACCCGTCACGTTGCAGCCAAAACCTGACGGCAAGGTGCGGTTCTGCATAGATTTTCGTAGGCTAAATGGCTTGACCACTACCAACCCTTACCCTTTGCCTCGAGTTGACGACAGCGTGGACAAGATAGGGAATGCAAAGTACCTTACTAAAATTGATCTTGTAAAAGGCTACTGGCAAGTACCCCTGTCGGACCGAGCTAAGCAAGTTTGTGGTTTTGTGGTAGATGGCAAGACCTACCAATGTAACGTAATGCCTTATGGGCTTAAGAACGCACCTGCCACGTTTCAGAACCTGATGAACGATATTTGTGACGAAATCCCTAACTGCACGGTCTACCTTGATGACGTGATAGTGTATGATGACGATTTTGAAAATCACCTAAGGCACTTAGAGACCCTGTTTGGGAAGTTGCACGATGCTGGGCTGGTGGTGAACCTGAGGAAGTGCGAGTTTGTAAAGGCTACTGTGCAGTATCTTGGCTTCGTGGTCGGGTTAGGCCGGGTGTGCCCCCCCCTGAGCAAGATACAGGCTATCAATATGTTTCCCAGGCCCACCACTAAGCGCCAGGTCATGCGGTTCCTAGGTATGATAGGCTATTATAGGCGCTTCATCCGGGGATACTCTACTGTCTTAGCACCGTTAACTGATCTACTGTCGAAGTCAGTGAAGTTCTGTTGGGCTGCGGAGTGTCAGAGGGCTTTCGACCTAGTCAAGCACCTGCTGTGTACACATCCGATTTTGAGAGCCCCAGACTTCTCCAGGAGTTTTCAGCTGGCGACTGATGCCAGCGGTGTGGGTGCCGGGGCAGTGTTACTGCAGACTGATTCCGAGGGCTTGGAACACCCAGTGAGCTTCTTTTCTCGCAAGTTTAATTCGGCACAAAGGAATTACTCGACTATAGAGAAGGAGCTTCTTGCTATCGTTTTGTCGCTCAAACATTTCGAAGTTTATGTTCCAGCCTACGGCCCGGTAGTGACGATTTATACGGACCATCATCCCTTGAAATTCCTAAATCAGTTTCACAATCGGAATATGCGGTTGACCAGGTGGTCCCTAATGCTCCAAGAGTATAATCTCAACATTCAGCATATTGCCGGGAGTGAGAACGTGATAGCAGATTGTCTATCAAGGGTTGATGATCCAGGATAGTCGTGCACGGTGTGTGGATTGAGCAGGAGTAAAATTAGGCTATCATAACGCCGTCCAAAAAGATTATAAAACAATAAAATAAACGAGAAATTTTTTTTTTTTTGTAAGTCTTTATTGTTGTAGCATGATGCATGCGATATTGTGTTTTATGTATAATTCACACTTCAGTTGTTGTGCACCTTTTGCAATTAGTGGCAGCTAAGGGTAGCAGGTCGGTTGGTTGCCTGTCAGATTTTGATAATGCTTCTAAGGTCGATTATCTAAAATCTTGGGGGGCTGTGACGCACCCAGTGTGTGGCAACGCAACCTGATTGTACTCCTTGGTACTCCACTGTGCCGCCGCGGTGCGGTGCCGTGTGCCGCTGTGCCGTACTGGCTGCTTATATTGAGTGTGACAACGTATAACTATGTTCTTTGTATCTCTGCAAAGGTCTCGTCATGTGCTAACCAGTGGTGGGTTTTGTTTTAAGCCATGTCGAGACCTTCCATTTAATATGTAGTATCAATAGAGAAGTTGATAGATAAGACAATAGGAATTCAGAGAGAGAGAGTGAGTTAGTCTTCAGAGCGAGAGGGTAGCAGTACGCGCCACGCTGCCGGAGTGGTGGTTGCCAGATGTTTGGGACCGGTTGGCAGCCTTGCGCTTATAGCTAGGTGCGACAGGGTTGGTAGTCCATTGCCGCCTGCCTATGCTGCCTGGGTTGCCCATGTTGTCGTACTGCACATTGCATGGAGGCTCGCTGTGTGCTCTATGACCAGGTTGCCTAGAACCTTTGAGATTCTAACATCCCTTGCCCTCTCTCCCAATTTCTCACGGTTGCACTCTTTCTCTCTGACGACATTACTCTCATTTCATTCTTCTCTCTATTTAAATGCATACCCTTCCCTTGAGGTCCTAAAGGAGTTTCAGCACTCACCTCTCGTATTACTCTTAGGACAAGCATATATTTACATGTATTAGATTTAAGGGGTTAATGTGAACAGCGATCTTCTTGATGAGGATAGTTGGTGAACGTTCTACATGTTCACGAGTTATATGCCCAGCTCATCATCCAATTTGTGACTAGACTAGTGCCATGTGTAAGAGCCCGACCATGCCCAGGAGTTGTCTGTAGAGGGGCGAGGACTTAGCCTTGATTTGCCTACCGAGCCAGGAGCGAGTGCAGTACCAGAGACTACAGCTCGCTCGTAGTGCCGGTATAGTAGAGTAACGTAATTTATCTGTCCTTGTGTTCTCTGCAGTCTTTTCCTGGGTTCTCGCTTTCGGTGCTGGGACTCGTTGTTCCTGTGACTTGGCCTGCTAGCTAGAACACATGGGGATGATGAGTGGGTGATATCTTTATTTTACTATGCATTGCAGCTCTCTTTAAGTTTATGTATGTAACACTTTACAATACACATTACTCACACACAAGACAACACTATTAATACTTTCATGTATCAATTAACTGCACTGTCGTTTTGCTGCTGTGTCCGGAGTTCTATTGCGTAGGGCGCATACGGACTCAGAGGGGAGACAGAGTGAGAGAAGCGAAGTAGCCTATGCGGTAGTAGGCTACCGGCGCAGTACTGTTGCCTGCAACCTTTTAGTTATTCCAAGTATAGATTCATTCTTATAATAAGTGACTACTATTTATGTTCCTTCCATGTGTATTATTAGGTATCTACTGGATCATGAACATCTTGTATGCTACATGCTAGTGCATGTTAGTAGGGGACAGTTATTCTAGTGCACGCGCTTTCAAGTAGGCGTGTACATTTGTCATTTAGCATTTCACTGTCATACCTTTAGCCTGCTTCTATTCTACATTATTAGAGGCTTAATATTAACGTAGTTTCTTGAGTATTGCATTTCTTTAGTAATAACGTAACCTATAAATGTCTGAGGGAGTTTAGCCTCATAGCCTACCCCTGTTGTACACTTTCGCCGAGTTAAGGTACCTCGTTACCATAGACGATAACTCTGTAGGGCGTTGGTGCTTTTGTTGTCTGGAGCATATAGTATTTGGGACTGGAATCGAGCGTGTCGTTGTCACATAAGCCATTTCTGTCCTACGATCAAGAATCCCGAATATGTATTGCCGATCCAGCCGTAACACTAAGTATAAGTGAAAAGGACACATGAGTAATAATAAGTGCTTTCAATAACAATATGAACAAGTGAAAGTGACACTAAAATATATATTTCTAACAATAAATAAGTGAAAATGACACTCAATAAGCCTAGGCCAGTCAAAGTGACAGTATAATAATAATAAAACTAAGTATAAGTGAAAGAGACACACACAAGTAATAATAAGTGCCTTCATAACAATATGAATAAGTGACAGTGACACTATATATATTATTAGCTTACCTAACAATACATAAAAGGGGAAATGACACTATCAATTATCAAAGTCCAGTGAAAGTGACACTAATAATCATAATAATAATAATAAAACGAAGTAATAAGTGACAGAGACACAAATAAGTTCATATAAATAACTTTATTGAGTGAAAATAACATAATAACTATAATAAATGACAGAATAACCAATAAAACACTATCAAATCGCTTCCTGGCATAATTGCGGGTGGAGCGACGAGTGCAACTGGGCGTCGTAGCCGGGGCCGCGGTTGAGTGTTCGGACGCGCCGAGGTAAATACGCGGCAAAAGTTACCTCCACTTCCATCACCATCACTCCGGAACCAGTTGAGCTAGAGAGCTCTACTCAACGCCATTCTACGCAGGAAGGTAAGGCGCTCATTTTTATGTATGTTTGATTAATGTAGGTCATATATTAAGCGAGATTAGCCTTAGTTTACTTTTGTTGATATTCGACCAGATCGCCCGGATACGAGCTCCGTCATTAGGAGAGCCTGCCCGGGCCAGGAGGGTTAAACAAACATTCTACTTCTGCCTTATGTGTATTAGTGTGTAAAGCCTAAACATCACAATAATGTCCACTTTACCCAACCTATAGAAAAGTAACCCAATCCTTAACCTAACTTAACAGAACACAACGAATCATAACTTTACCTAATACAAACAACTTGAAAATGTGACTAGTTTGTGAGAGAAAGGTGTAGTGGGCCGGTTAGAGGAATATAACGATAGTACTTAGTGTGTAATATAAATAGTACTTAGTGTGTAATATAAATAGTACTTAGTGTGTAATATAAATAGTACTTAGTGTGTAATATAAATAGTACTTAGTGTGTAATATAAATAGTACTTAGTGTGTAATATAAATAGTACTTAGTGTGTAATATAAATAGTACTGAGTGTGTAGTATAAATAGTACTTAGTGTGTAATATAAATAGTACTGAGTGTGTAGTATAAACAGTACTTAGTGTGTAATATAAATAGTACTTAGTGTGTAATATAAATAGTACTTAGTGTGTAATATAAATAGTACTTAGTGTGTAATATAAATAGTACTTAGTGTGTAATATAAATAGTACTTAGTGTGTAATATAAATAGTACTTAGTGTGTAATATAAATAGTACTTAGTGTGTAATATAAATAGTACTTAGTGTGTAATATAAATAGTACTTAGTGTGTAATATAAATAGTACTTGGTGTGTAATATAAATAATACTTAGTGTGTAATATAAATAGTACTGAGTGTGTAGTATAAATAGTACTTAGTGTGTAATATAAATAGTACTGAGTGTGTAGTATAAATAGTACTTAGTGTGTAATATAAATAGTACTTAGTGTGTAATATAAATAGTACTTAGTGTGTAATATAAATAGTACTTAGTGTGTAATATAAATAGTACTTAGTGTGTAATATAAATAGTACTTAGTGTGTAATATAAATAGTACTTAGTGTGTAATATAAATAGTACTTAGTGTGTAATATAAATAGTACTGAGTGTGTAGTATAAATAGTACTTAGTGTGTAATATAAATAGTACTGAGTGTGTAGTATAAATAGTACTTAGTGTGTAATATAAATAGTACTTAGTGTGTAATATAAATAGTACTGAGTGTGTAGTATAAATAGTACTTAGTGTGTAATATAAATAGTACTTAGTGTGTAATATAAATAGTACTTAGTGTGTAATATAAACAATCCCATCATCCACTCTCAACATGTAATCATTAACTTGTAAAGTGTAGTTATTACTACGTCTCTACTTTACTGGCGAGGTTTGGATAGAAGGCTATGTTATGCCTTAGTATAATAAACAACTAAAGTTCTCTTCTACCGGTGTCCTTTATTTTTTTCTATTGTATTGATACATGTAATTGATATTTGATTTTGTTTTAATATTTGAACTTGACAAGATGTTAGCTTATTAATTTTTCGACAATTCATTGCGAAATGTGTGTATATGTGTATGGGTGCGTGCGCACGCGCATATGTGTACCCTGGGGTGGTATTTTTTTTTTGTCCAATAAGTACCAATACATATGCGGACGAATATCTGGAACTCTCTCCCATAATAAGTCTTTCCCTCTTGCTATGACTTAAATTGCTTCAAACACCGTGTGCCCAGGCATTTTGGCTCGAACGTCCCTTGATTTTCGCCCGGTCACTCTTTCAACTCTGGGGGAGGCACTCGCTATATGCAGTTCTGCCTTTTGTCTTCCTCATTCACATAGAACAATATATATACTGTATATATATATATATATTGTTACGACTGAGGTTTAAATATATCAGGGTTCTTATTCATTGGACTAGTAATGGCATAAATGCTACAACGGAAAGCGCTAGATTCAACCTCTGATGTATATTCCCAGTGAACAAAGAACACAAATACTCTACAGAGTTCTATATGCAATAATAGGCTATCAAACTCTCAATAAATGTGCATCTACTCTAGGCTTTTTTTTTTTTTTTTTTTTTCTATGTGATTGAGGGAGGCAAAAGGCATAACTGCCTATAGCGAGTGCCTCCCCCATAGTTGAAAGAGTGACAGGGCCAAAATCAAGGGACGTTCGAGCCAAAATGCCTGGACACACGGAGTTTGAAGCAATTTAAGTCATAGGAAGAGGGAAAGACTGATTCTGGGAGAGAGTTCCAGAGCTCAGATGTTGAGTAGAAGAAACTTTGAGAGTAACGTTTCACTCTTGGGTTGGAGAGTTGCACAGAGTAGGGGTGGGATTGAGTTGCAAGACGGGTACCACGTGCCCTACGTAAAGGAGGTGGTATGCACTGGGATAGCTCTGAGGAACACTGATTATTATAGTAGCGATAGAATAGCGAGAGAGATGCAACATTGCGGCGGAGAGAGAGAGATTGCAGAGAGTTGGTGAGTGGACGGGAGTTAATGATACGAAAGGCCTTCCTTTCAACTTTGTCTAGGAGAGCGGTGTGAGAGGAACCTCCCCACACATGTGAACAATACTCAATACAAGGGCGCACTATGCCCCTGTGCAGAGCAAGAAGCTGTGCAGGGGAAAAGAACCCCCTAAGGCAGTTGAGCACACCCAGCTTCTGGGAGGCTGCCTTAGCAAGACTGGTAATATGGTCCTTCCAAATGAGAGCAGAAGAAAAAGAGACACCAAGAATATTGAGAGAAGATGAAGGGTTGATTTTTGTATTGTTGAAGAATAAGGGATAGTCCGCTGGGAGATCCTGACGGGTAGATAGATGGAGAAATTGGGTTTTGGAAGCATTAAAGTTAACAAGGTTTTCTCTGCCCCAATTGGAAATAGTATTTAGATCAGAATTTAAGAGTTCTATGGCTTCATTACGTTTGTCGTTGAGGGATTGCTGGCTGGGGCGTTCTGAAAAACTAATGGAGTAGTGTAAGGTTGAGTCGTCTGCATATGAATGGATGGGAATTAAGGTACAGTTAAGGAGATCATTTATAAAAATTAGAAAGAGAATAGGAGATAGGACAGAGCCCTGAGGAACACCGGAGTTTATAGGGTGAGGAAGTGAACAATGGCCGTCCACAACCGCAGCTATGGAACGGCCGGAAAGGAAATTAGAGACAAAGGCACAGATGGAGGGATAGAAACCGAAGGAGGGTAGTTTAGAAATTAAAGATTTATGCCAAACTCTATCGAAGGCTTTCGATATGTCTAGTGCAATAGAAAAAGTCTCACCGAAGTCCCGAAAGGAGGATGACCAAGAGTTAGTAAGATATGAAAGAAGATCACCAGTAGAGCGACCCTTAAGGAAGCCATACTGGCGATCTGAGAGCATATTATGAGAAGAGAAATGCTTAAGAAATTTGGAAGCAAGAATAGTTTCAATGTTATAGTTTCAATAGTTAATGTTATGTGAAAACAGCCTATTACTACCTATAACCGAAGGTGCTTGGTTATGGTATGCAAAGTAAGGTGGTAAGAGAAGTTACAGCTTACGTTACTTTAATCAATAAATGTCAGGCACTCCTGCATGAAAGAAAGTGCACTAAAGTCCTTCAACACCAACAAGGAATCTTCTTTTAAATGTTAGATGCTATAAAGATGCTCGTATCGGAAATGGAACAAAAAAAGGCAGGCAGCGGAACAATGCTCGTGCAGGCTATGCACACAAAAAGGCAGAATATATAATGCCGTCGGAGCCAAGAATATCCTAAACACTACAACAATAATAATCGCCACGACAATGCAGTATTCCTATCAACAAACAGAGCCTAAGTCGTTTGTGTCTCCATACATCAAACTAGGCTGCGAAATGCTTGTGTAATCATAAATGGGTATGCATAAAAAGAGTAATTAGGTTAATATACTTAATGTCTACTGTGACTGATAAAGTCTAGCTAGAGTCAATGATACGAGATACTGGTGCGCATGGCATGCCGCATAGCCTAGTGCAAATCTCAAGTCTGTGCGTCAAATATTACGTTATAGGGAAGGGTAGCTCTCTTGAGAAACCTTAATACCGAAGTATTAAGCGTTCTCCTGGCGTACCTCAAAGACAAACAACGAGCTTAGAACAGTGCAGAATGGTATAGGCAAAAAGCCCTCATTCGTGCATGCTCTAATCTCAATGGCACACAGACTAGAATTTACTCAATCTACTCCAGTTCTCAGGTATGTCGTGCAGCTTTTTCCTAAAGCCAGCACTCATAGGAAACAATACCTTATAATATCAGACCCCTAGTCTAGCATTATCTAATCCAGCAGAACACTAATACTTATAGGAAGCAGTACTGAACAATATGGATGCTAACCAATACTTCGTGATCAACTTATCTTAACAACTAAACATACATAGGTTATATCAGACCTTAACGCACAATACAACTGGCCAGCATGAAGCTGATTTTGCAGAGTTAACCAGAGGGGGTATAATATTAATAAAAGGTGGTGAAAGATATGGAAAATGAGAGGGATAGGCAGAGGAAAAGATTCTCAGGTGCAGTGCGGGGGACAGGTAGCAAGGGATAAGATAGATGCGTTCTAGAAACCAGATCTGAGGGAGAGAGTGGCGGGGAACCAGTATATATACCGGGACTAGTTTTCACCACGCAAAGTAAAGCGGTAACAAGTCCTCTAGCCACTAGCAAAGAAGCTAGCAACATTGTAAGGACCTCCCTCAACCAACCCCCACGAGGCAGCCAGCCGTGACGTCATCGAGCGGGGCAAAAACACTGCGCGCCCCCCTCTCACTCTGTTCTACTCTCTCTCTCTCTCCCAGATCCCATCATTACTAGTTAATGATAAAACATAATATTATACTTTACAATTAAATATAGAAAGCCTTGACATGGGTGAAAACAAAGAGCCTTTCTGGACTGTCCATGACACGAGCTTTTATATGAAATAAAGCACACTCTAATACATAAACTGTAGCCCCATCCACTGCCCTGGCGATCCTAGCGAGTCACTGTAGGACAAGCCATGCGGTTCTAACGGAGTGGTTAACGTCACACTATATATATATATATATATATATATATATATATATATTTCTATAATTGTTCATTCGTGCCGTTCCCTTCTGTTTGTCTCTCTGCTTACCCTCCACCCCCACCCCACAACCCACTCCACCCCTCCTCTCTTTATCTATTGTTTTAACTTCGCACTTCTTACCAAACTAGCTATGCTTTATAGTGTAGTTCATACTGATTAATAAGTGTTCCTGTTGATGTAGTGTTGACTGCCTCAATTATCTTAATTATCTGTCATCAGTTAAGCTATACCATTACACAGTTCTTATGGATTATGTGTTTGTAAGCATTGAGCAAACGAGATACTTTTATCCAACTGATAAAAGGAAGCAATAACATTCATACCTCACCAATCCTCAGAATCATTCACTAGTCGAAATCCTTCTTATAAACCTTCACTCAGACTGTACCCATTACCATACACTCAATCGGAAACTCTTTACTGTATATCTGTTCATGTCGCCGGAAAAACGATTTGCTCCCACTCCAGCGAACTTATAATTTCTACTGCGCTCGTTCCTGCCTCCCCCAGGTGATATTACCGTGAGTCCCTCACCAGAATGTATATTAGGATCTGTCCTAAAGTGAGAAGCCCGTGTTGAAGGTATCTGATCCGTGCATGTTGGCTGGAGGGATAATTTCCTTATTAATTAATCATAATTATTGGCACCACAGTTCACAAACGTTGGCCCAACAAACAATCTTCATCCGAAAGCTTGCCTTGCTACATTTTCAACTCCCGCCTTTTTAGGAAATAACAATGTTCATAGATAAATAGATGAGAGGGAAGAAGTAATGTTAAGTAAAGTTAGAAGTGGTTTGGGTGATAATGGTGTAATTTTCTTACTATTCTTGGTAATATATAACGATTTTACTCTAAAGGACATTTAGGAGTCAGAGGGTTCAAACCAATGTTTGTTAACCATTGTAGTCCCACAGATTCTTCTAAAACTTAACAACATCGTATGATGCTAGCCAAACTACTATTAAGGTGAAACCTAAATCAGGATGGCATGGTTAGGACTGAGGCTGGTGCATCATATTATTCTCCAGGGTCACACTGTAATTAAACCCAATATGGCGGTCCTTTCGCCCTCTTCACCATTTCGCCTCCAATTCTCCTCATGCCATTCTCAGTAATTTCCATTTGTCTCCCAAACATATCTTAACGAACCAGTTCACAAAACTGATCAAATAATAATAATAATAATCTTCTGGTTACTTATATAGCGCCCGTATCTCCTCCTTCGAGGATTCACAAGCGCTTGGCTTTCTTTAGTCTACCAGAGACCATTACCCATCCCCCTTGCTCATGGGGAGATGGTAACCGCCGGCTATATCCCAGAAAAACTTTTCAATCTGAGCGGGGATTGAACGCGAGACCTCGAGATGGGAATCAGGCACGCTGTCAACTGAGCCAGCCGGACGGCTGGTAAATTTCGCGAAAGATTAATATTATTAGGGGTTCGACCCCTACGGGGAACCCCTATTGTAATAATTAAACCCGGTTATTCATCCAAATTCTTCTTACACGCCGGTTTTGACGCAATAACTCCAGAACCGCTTTTTGGATCGGGATCAAACTTTCACAAGAGGTGCGTTTTTGTATTGGGCAACTTTTGATATGCTAAACATCCGGCATGGCGGCCAAATAGGTCCGTGGCAGCCGATTTCCCGAAAAAATTGACTCCTAAATACCGTCTCTCCCACTCATAGGAAACGATTGGGCTTTGGCATATGGACTCCCCTACTAATGCTCCGCAAATGTTATAGAGAAGGTTTTGCTTTTGCACGTGGGTTTTTTTTCTGGCAATCTTGAAAAAACCTCGAATTCCATTTAAAATTCCACATCTTGAAAACTGCGCCGATGATCAAAGCCATGCTTGCGTAGTTGGGTGAGGCTCGCGATTTCGAACGTTTTGATACCAAAAGAATATAAATGGGTGGAATAGTTTGGCCGCAGCATTGAAAACTGTCTACTCTTAAATGACTTTAAAACCGTATTCGCTACCCACACAAAGTTTACCGTCTACAGTCTATAGGCTTCCACACATCCCCCAGTTTTGCTTAACCCTTCCTACCCAGGCTACCTTAGGTAAGGACAGCTCTGCAGAAGGGCCGCTACCCGGGCGTCCTTACCTAAGACGGCAGCTTAATAGCCTAATTAAGCTTGGTCTGAACGCTGTGCGTACGATGTATGTCAACAAACCCAAGCGTTGCGTCACCGCACCTCCGAAAACAAGAAGGAGAAGACTCTTCAATGTTATTGTTCTGACGTCAGACGAAATTAGTGTCTGAAAAGCCCCCATATTGGCAACATCTCTGCAATATTTGCTCCACTGAAATCGTCATCACAACTGAACCAGTTGACTTACAGATCTCTACTCAACGCCAAAATACAGATTGAAAACCGCACTACGATTATAGATGAGTGGGAAAGTTCTAGCAGTGAAAATAAACATAAATACGGTAGCCTAGGCCTAGACGTTTTTCAGCCATTTCGCCCGGGTACGGGCGACCGTCCTTAGGTAAGACAGGCCGGGTAGGAAGGGTTAATAACATAGTCGATTTATTATTCAGATCTATTATTTTTTTTTGTATTTAACTCTCTCAAAACAGTTCGAGTCCCTACGAATTCCACCAATTATTTAGCCAACCTACCTATACATACCTACCCTACCAAATAATAATGATAATTCAAATTTATTTTTGGTGAATAGCCGAGTATTGGCTAAGGTTTTTAACAATTCCTCCCTTTGCCAAATGCTTTGTTTAATAACAATGATATGGACCTTCAGAGTTTGACAATTGCCGGTGTGACAGCCTTCACCAAGGTGTAAAAGAGGAGAGCCCACTCAATATAATAAATCTGTTCTACAGCGACGGTGGCGCCTCTAGAGGCCAATAGGTGATACCATGTTGATCAAGCCATTTGTTTCCCTCTTGATATTGTTTATACAAACTAAGATGATACTCTGCTGAAGACCACTTGCATGTATAATTGTATATAGTGTGTGAATGTATGAACAATAAGGAATTCTGAAGAATAAAACGCCTCCTCCCCATTCAGTTAATGCCTGGCAGATTTGGTTTATACCTATGAGCGCTTGGCGGCGCTGGGTGTCGGGGAAATACACCTAAGCCTATTGAAGAGGACAATCCTTTCCTAATGCTCCTTTCCTTGCCTTGACCCTGCTATTACAAACTTTATGCTGACATAAACCTTATCTGCCCATAAAAATTATGATTTAGGCTTTCAATCCTACTCCATCCTACACATAACTCACTGCCATAACTTAATATAACTAGTTTGGACAAGTGTAGCTCAAATATAGACTATATAACAAGAAGTGACCTCATGTAGGCTTCTGACCTTTGACCAGGGAGGACGTACCCAGTGACCGCTCGTGACATACCTGTTTATCCCCTAGTGAGGTGAACATTCTTAGTGATGGCTTGTGCTGATGAGATTGTCACCTCTTCCCATGTTCTCCAGCTTTGTCTTGCAAAGGCTGGAGAATGTTGAGCTCGAGGTCCAATCTCTCAAGGACGAGAACTTGGCATTGAAGATGGCATTAGAGGAAAAGAAAAATTACACTGGTGTAGGAAAACCGGACTCTTCCTGGAAGGTGGCATCTTCAAGAGGAATGAATTAACCTTCCAGAAGCAGTATGTGACGGTTAAAAACAAGTATAGAGCCCTGGATGACGAGTGTGATGGCAGTGAAGGGGGAAAGGAGGAAGGAGATGACCCGTCTTACAGCGGGGCAGTGAGAGGGGAGGGGAGGAAATCTGCAGCTACTTCTGCTACAGGCCGGCAACAGAAAACAGCTAAGTCTATTTTAATTGTAGGGGATTCAATGGTTAAATACCTTGGCAGGGCTACTAACACACATGTTGGTAAAGTTGTCTGTCTGCCTGGTGCCGGAGTCGAGAGGGTGGCAGAAAAGCTAGATGGTGTCATGGAAGCGAGTGGGGAGGACCCCATCATCTTCCTCAATGCAGGGAGCAACCACATTTGGAAATGCAGGACTGAGGAGTTGCTCACCACGTACCAGGAAATGTTGGATAGGATCAAGGAGAAGGGTGGAGTTCCTGTGGTACACAGTATCCTACCAAGAAGAGGGGTAAGGAAGGAATGGTCCTCCAGGGCTATTGGTGTAAATAGCCGGGTGGAGAAGTATTGCAAGGCAAATACTATTCCATTCCTGGATAACTGGACCCTCTTCTATGGTAAGGATGAACTGCATGCCCAGGATGGAGTACATCTCTCTCGACTAGGAGTTTCGACCTTAGCCAGCTCACTCGACAAGTTTGTTGCAGGGTTTTGTTAATAAACCATAGGTGTGTAAGTAAAATAGAATCCCAGCCACATGAAATTGATAGTAATAACGAACATTCTGATAGCGTAGATTTTCCGTCTAGGTCTATTAGTTCAAAAGGTAAAAATAAATTAGTTAAAAACCATAGAAAAATAGTTGCAAATACAAGTAATAGTTTGAGGGTTTATTATACAAATTGTAGGAGTTTATGTAACTAAATGAACGAACTTAGCGCACTGGTTAGCAAAGAAAATATAGACATAATAGCGCTAACTTAAACATGGATTAATACAGAAACCAGGCATTTTTTAGCAGAATTTGATATACCGGGATATAGTTTGTTTAAATATGACCGAACAAGTAGGAGGGGCGGCGGTATAGCAGTGTTTGTCAGGAGTTCATTAAAAAGCTGTATTAAATCAGGTATTAGAGTAAATAATGAAAATGAAAGTGTTTGGGTAGAGGTTAACGAAGGTAGTTATTGGAGTTATGTATAGACCGCCAAATATGAGTAGAAATGACGGAACATCATTATGGAAGGAAATTAAAATAGCATCAAGGTTTAGCAACGTGTGCATTATGGGGATTTTAATTTCCCTAATATAGATTGGCAGCAACAAATAGGCGACTCTGATTCAAAGGAGTTTATTGAGGTAGTACAAGATAGTTTTTTTATCTCAATTCATAGATACGCCGACTATAGGTGATAATATTCTCGATTTAGTTTTCAGTAACAATGAACATATGATAAATAGTGTAGAAATCGGGGACCACCTAGGAAATAGTGATCACAATTCTGTGTATTTTAATATACAATGGAAAGGTAATACCAGAGAGAATACAACATTAATACCTGACTTCAGAAAAGCCAATTATGGTGGGTTAAGAAGAGCCCTATTAGCAGACCCTATGGTAAAAAAAATAAGTCGATCCAGGTGTCCAAATGAGTGTATCCCTTCTCAGGCACCTGTCATCTTAAGTCAGGAAGAGACGTCAAACTTGGTAGATACATACGATAATTTTATCAAGTCAGTATTCAATGCGCAAAATAAATATATCCCAAAAAGAAAATTTAGATCAACACAGAACCAACCCAAATGGATGAATAATAGACTATTAGATCTTCTAGGAAAAAAGAGAGGAATATATAGAAAAATTCGCCTATCAGAATCTATCACGACAGGTAAAAAAAGCTATTAGGAAAGAAAAAAGAAATTATGAAATTAAGGTTGCCAATGACTCAAAAAATAATCCTAAAGCTTTATACCAACTATATAAATCCAAGGTTAGAGATGTAATTGGTCCCCTTAAAACTCCGATAGGAGAAATGACAGAAAATGATTTAGAAATGTGTAGTACATTAAATAGTAAATTTTTTTCGTTTTCACTAATGAAAATTTGGCACAGTTTCCAGAAGTCTGTAAGGTATATAGCGATAGTATAGAACATAGGTTAAGTACGGTGACTATAAGTAGAAATGATGTGCTTAAGGAAATTGACAGACTGAAACCTCATAAATCGCCTGGTCCTTATGAGGTATATGCTTAAGAGTATTAAAAGAATGCAGAGATGAGTTAAGTTACCCATTAATATTTTTATTTAACAAGTCATTAGAAACAGGTATAGTTCCTAAAGCTTGCAAGCTTGCAAATGTAGTTCCGATCTTCAAAAAAAGGTGATAAATCAATAGCATCCAATTACCGTCCCATTAGTTTCACTTCAATCATAGGAAAGCTACTACAGTCAATTATTGCTAGGAAAATGAGAAACCACTTAGAAACATTTAACTTAATCAATTCTTCTCAGCATGGGTTCACTCAGGGACGGTCTTGCCTTACTAATTTGCTTAGTTTTTTCTCAGAGGTATATGAAGCAGTAGATAATGACAAGTCATATGATATTATATATTTAGATTTTAGTAAAGCTTTCGACAGAGTCCCTCATGAGAGATTGATGAGAAAGGTTGAGGCACATCGAATAGGTGGGGCGTTGTTAGGATGGCTTAGGTCATGGCTAATTGGTACGAAGCAGAGAGTCAGCATAAATGGTACCAAGTCAGAATGGGGAGCAGTCAAAAGTGGTGTCCCTCAGGGATCTGTATTAGGTCCTCTGTTGTTTATTATATAATTGGCAGATGAAGTTTAACATTGACAAATGCAAGGTATTAAAGATAGGGATGATGCATACAAATGTTAAATATAAACTAGCTAATATGGAATTAGAAAACTCAGACTGTGAGAAATATCTAGGTGTGTTTGTTAGCAATGATTTGAAGCCTAGAAAACAATGTATAAGCGTTCGTAACCAGGCAAACAAGATTCTCGGGTTTATATCTTGGAGTGTGAGTAACAGAACTGCTGATGTTTTCTTAAAACTTTACTTGTCATTAGTGAGACCCCATATGGATTATGCTGTTCAATTTTGGTGTCCTTATTACAGAATGGACATAAATTTATTGGAGAGAGTACAACGTGGAATGACAAAAATGATCCATAATATTATAAATTTTCCGTATGAAGAAAGGTTGAAGAAATTAGGCTTACATTCGTTAGAGAGACGCAGAGTTAGAGGGGATGCTAGAGGTATTCAAGTGGGTTGGTGGGATTAATAAAGGGGACATGAAAAATGTACTCAAGCTCAGTGATAGCGAAAGAACTCGTACAAATGGTTTCAAATTAGATAAATTTCGTTTCAGAAAAGATATAGGCAAATATTGGTTTGGTAACAGAGTTGTAGATGGGTGGAATAGGCTACCAAGTGATATAGTGGGATCAAGAACGATAGGGAGCTTTAAGATAAAATTAGATAGGCATATGGACGAGATGGGTTGGGTGTGAGGGGGATCTACCAGGTGTGGGCCAATCGGCGCTCAGCAGACCCCGTAATCTTGTGTTAATCCCTGACCACATTTTGGTGGGGGCAGTACTCAAGGTATTAGTGAGTTGGGCCTATAATTGGGCCTTGTAATTGGGGTTGGGTGTGACAGGGATCTGCCTTGTATGGGCCGATCGGCTTTTTGCAGATTCCCATTTTCTTATGTTCTTATGTAAGTCTGGGTTGGAGTCCCTTTGCGTGTGTAGTAAGCGAGAGAGGGAGTGACTGTATCGCTAGATTCCTTTCTCAAAAGCTGCTAGAATATCCTCTCGATATTGAATAAATGCAAACCATCTCTAGAATGATGCCACAACTCTGGAATGTTTTTTTGTTGGTTTGTTTTGCATTTGTTACAATGTATAATGGTTCTAGACATTTATAGAGTATCCCTGGGAGTTATGGGAAAATGGTAGCTAATTGAAGTATGTAGCGTTTTAAGATGTAGCGTTAAGTAGCTCTATTGGCAACACTGACTTACATATTTATCGCTTTCGTGTCTTTGAATATTTCGTATATACTTCACTATTTGATGTAATCATACACACACAGCTTATCTTATTAAACTCAGAGATTCCTCATTCGAAGTATATCCAATTATGATGTATGTATTTGAGCTTTGTGATACAAACCTCTATATATTTTATGAAAATACGTAATTGTACCTGCGCAGCTTTGTTTGTTTATCAGCTCGGGCCAAGACAAGACTACCCCACCTCTTTGCAAACCCCTTCGAGATATAAGACATTTTTGTCTTGCATTCTTATTGTGTATTACAAAGCAATGCTATAAGATGCCTATTTGTGTCGTTATCAACACTATTAGACTATTAGTATCCAATTGAGTAATATACCGCCCAGACATCACGATCGCCATTCTACCCACAAAATATGCTGTGTCGCTAGGCTATTATTCTTATATTACTACCCTCTGTTCTGCTTCAGGGAAGCACTTACACTAACTCTAATGTATTTTTTAGCAATTTCGGCATTGCATTTTTGCTTGAGTAACATGGATATCCCATAGTTTTACTTAAATTTCGTAGTATGTGTGATGCCAATTAGCCTATGCCAGATCCAAGTCTTTAGACATTGGCTAGTTTATACCTTTCATTACTGCAGTTAAGCCGCGGTTGTGGACGGCCATTGTTCACTTCCTCACCCTATAAACTCCGGTGTTCCTCAGGGCTCTGTCCTATCTCCTATTCTCTTTCTAATTTTTATAAATGATCTCCTTAACTGTACCTTAATTCCCATCCATTCATACACTACACTACTCCATTACTTTTTTCAGAAACGCCCCAGCCAGCAATCCCTCAACAACAACAAATGTAATGAAGCCATACACTCTTAAATTCTGATCTAAATACTATTTCCAATTGGGGCAGAGAAAACCTTGTTAACTTTAATGCTTCCAAATCCCAATTTCTCCATCTATCTACCCGTCAGGATCTCCCAGCGGACTATCCCTTATTCTTCAACAATACAAAAATCAACCCTTCATCTTCTCTCAATATTCTTGGTGTCTCTTTTTCTTCTGCTCTCATTTGGAAGGACCATATTACCAGTCTTGCTAAGGCAGCCTCCCAGAAGCTGGGTGTGCTCAACTGCCTTAGGGGGTTCTTTTCCCCTGCACAGCTTCTTGCTCTGTACAGGGGCATAGTGCGCCCTTGTATTGAGTATTGTTTCACATGTGTGGGGGAGGTTTCCTCTCACACCGCTCTCCTAGACAAGGTTGAAAGGAAGGCCTTTCGTATCATTAACTCCCGTCCACTCACCAACTCTCTGCAATCTCTCTCTCTCCGCCACAATGTTGCATCTCTCTCGCTATTCTATCGCTACTATAATAATCAGTGTTCCTCAGAGCTATCCCAGTGCATACAACCTCCTTTATGTAGGGCACGTACGTGTGGCACCCGTCTTGCAACTCAATCCCACCCCTACTCTGTGCAACTCTCCAACCCAAGAGTGAAACGTTACTCTCAAACTTTCTTCTACTCAACAGCTGAGCTCTGGAACTCTCTCCCAGAGAGTTTCCCGCTTCCTATGACTTAAATTGCTTCAAACTCCGTGTGTCCAGGCATTTTGGCTCGAACGTCCCTTGATTTTGGCCCTGTCACTCTTTCAACTATGGGGGAGGCACTTGCTATAGGCAGTTATGCCTTTTGCCTCCCTCAATCACATAGAGAAAAAAAAAAAAAAAAAAACACACACACTTATTTAACAATGGCGGTCAGGCGGTGGTGGTAGGTGGACGTAGTTTTTGAGCTCCGACATATTATCATGTGCAAGATTAAATATAACGGAATATCGAGAACATACTGAGCGAGCGAGGAGTGGAAGGACTGGTGAAGTGCTAGGGGGAAAAATTGGTGTGGTGGAGGGGTGAGTTATATAATAACTTATATTGTAAAACGAGTAGTTTAACCCTTAACTGTCGGCGCGCAACATAAGTCGAGTTAAATAAAGCTGGACTATGTGGCGGCGCTCGACATAGGTCGTGTGGCAATTTCAGCACGTAATGTTGCTGAGAGAGAGAGACAAGTGGTGGCAGGAGAGTAGCGAGCGTATGACTGCTCCAGACCACCGCGGCGAACCTACTGACACGAATCCCACCTCCTCCCTCCCTCTCTCACTCGCTATATACGGAATTGTATGGGGAAAGTGCCTAATTACATGCTTTTTGCACTCGCGTTGCACGGTTGTTGCAAGAAAACTAGCCATCATAAAAGGATCGTTATGGTGTCATTCGAAAGCTCTGTTTATGCCCTTTCAGGGATAGATACTTGTTTTACGTTCTGGGTCTTATTTAGGCATGCAAATGATCACGTAAACAGCCCTATTTTGGCTAAAAACACCCCGCTGGGCGGTACATATAAATAAACAGCCTAGGCCGCTAATAAGGTGTTAACAAGGGTCAGCTGGAGTGTAGTGATTGTAAACAAACATGGCGGATGGAACGGCGGGATTCTCGGAGTCGGAAGAAAGGTTAGAGCGATTTCGTGGGTTTAGGAGTACAGATAGGAAGGTCGAAGAGATTATTAATGTTGTGAATGATCTGGAAAAGTGGAAGAGTGAAACGGAGAAATGGAAGGGGGACATTTGTGAGAAAATCAAGGTATTGTGCGAACTATGTGGTGCGTCGGTGGGGGGGGGGGGGCAGGGAATAGACCTAGGCTTAGTGAAGGAAGCGAATGTGGGCCTATTTCGGAAGCTAATACGAACCTAGAGATGGTATTAAAAAGGGTAGAGGAATTGGGAGCAGAGAATGTGGCATTAAAGGAGCAGCTGATGGAATACGAAGGACGATTCAAGGAAGTGAAGGAGTCAACTGCATGGACGGTGGTCCGGGTGCCAAAAGAGAAAATATTAAGTTCTGGATCATTTTCTTTTATCATGAATGGATAATTTTGGCGCGGCTACGCGGGGGCCCCAGCCCCCTGCGACGAAACTGGGGGTCCGGGGTCTGAAGGTCAATTTATGCACAATACAAGGACAAAATTTCATTGTAGAAGTATACTGAGAATAGAAAATGTTATTGTGGAAGTATAGGCTACTGAGAATAGACTATCTTTCAATCATTCTTCCTATAGTAGGTAATACTACATGAAAATTAACCAAACTTTTGTTTTGTTAAACAATACTTATGTAATGTATTAGTAATGTACCGGTACTGTATTTAGCTACCTTCAACATTATTATAACATCATTGAATAGTTTAGTAAAAACGATTACATGTGTTAATAAACAAGACATAATATCATGGTCTTACATTGGTATTTCAGAACGCAGGCAATTATCCCTCTTTCCCTGATTACAAGTCTAGATGAGATCTTGGTTGTCCTTCAGCTACAGTAGTTCACCATGTCAACTGAAAGAAGAAAATATATATATATAATCTTTACAGTATTTACTGTACTATTATGTTCTATTAAACCACAGCAGGAAGCATCATTACAAAATATTTTTGGGCTGACCTAGAGGTAAATATTATTGTAGATTATAATTTTGTTAATAAGTAAGGTCATTGTATGAGCATGGGATTGGTTCAAAGGATTTAAGAATATTGTAGATCAGATATTGTCAAAATAAGGAGAGAAAATGCTTCTTTGTACGAATGCTGTTGTACACTCGGTCCAAGAAGTATCTGCACCCCTACTCTGATAATCTGGTGTGTACAGCTTGGTAGTATAGGTTGTAGGTCGTAGGTCTTCTTAGGTAGTATAGGTAGATAGTAGTATAGATGGATATAACTACAGGTAGATATGCAAACCCTACCAAGCTGTACACACCAGATTATCAGGGTAGGGGTGCAGATACTTTTTTGACCGAGTGTACATATTGACCCATACATCTATATACAGTACCGGTATATATTCAGTATATGAAAATATACAATGCTAGAGAGAGAAGTAGCGATACCGGACCCTAACTAATCATATTTTCCACAACTGTAATTTTCAGATTTGTGATAAAAGGTAGATTTGTTATTAAGCCAAGATTTCCTGATGATAAACTTTTAAATACCGGTATTGGTAGATATAATGGGTACCCTATTTAGTTATTATAAGTTTTGTAGCTTATTCTAAACTATTTATGAAATTTGAAACTTATAAGAAAACCATACCTGTTAATAAAAGGGGTTAAGCTGATGTTCTGGATACTTATATGTACAAGAAGTTTGTGTTGATTATTTGCTGTTGTAGCAGGGCTTTGTGGAGTTTTAATAAAGAAATGAAAATACGAACTACAAAATCTAATTTATAAAATAAGAACTACAAAAATCTAAGTAGGCTACAGAGTTTGAATCTATTTGTGGAGTTATAATAAGAAATTAATATACGAACTACAACATCTTGGAAAATAAAAACTACAAAAATCTAAGTTAAAAATAAAACAACTCATATTAGATGTTAGTATAGGTTAGGAATTGCTAGAAACAGACTAGAGCTGTTTAGTCAGTGATGGACCAGCCATGACTGGCCTGTGCAATTATTATGTTCCTTCCAACAACCAACTATACTCCTAAAATCGATTTATGAAATTTACAAACACATGTGGCAGTCCGTGGATTCGAACCCAGGATGCTCACACCGAATATCAACACCTATATATGCATCGCACCACGAAGACAGTTAAAGAATGGTGGACACTGCCTACGATTTATTATGCAACTTCGAATCCTGCATATCAATCTAAGCATGTACACACATCCCAACTGCAACTCACGTAGGCTATGCATATGTGAATGGAAAGAGCAATTAATGGGGCCTTAACCACTAGGGAAGTCCTCTCGATAAATCACTCCTGAACCAATATCAATTATGTTCCTTCCAACAACCAACTATACTCCTAAAATCGATTTATGAAATTTACAAACACATGTGGCAGTCCGTGGATTCGAACCCAGGATGCTCACACCGAATATCAACACCTTATGCATCGCACCACGAAGACAGTTAAAGAATGGTGGACACTGCCTACAATTTATTATGCAACTTCGAACAGGATGAAGTCGGCAAATGAGAGCACAATGAAATCAAAATGATAAATCGGTGTGTGGGGTTTAAATTGGAAATGAAGTCTTCAATGAGGAACAAAAGAGAGGCTTGGCCATTTGGAGTATGGATGAGAAAAATCACATTAGTGGACTGCGTTGGTTTGGCCATGCAGAGTGGAAAGACTTGTGCAAGGGGGTGAGCCAGGAGATGGGATCAGGTCCTTTTATTAAAACATCATGAAAAAAACAAATATATATATATATAATATATATATATATATATATATATATATATATATATATATTGTTACGAAGGCAGCCGGGGCAACCAGATGCTTACATAGCCTAACCCACAGCACCGTACTACCCTGCAACAGACACGCTCTTAATATCTGACTCAAACACCAAGGCACGCAGGTTCTCTAGGAAAAATGGTTATCTTCCTCCTTGCTTATTAACCTAAGAAGTGTGCATGGGGGGTATGAGACACCACACTCCTGTGCTGACGTATTTGAGCTGTTCCCATCACTAACATCATTATTTTACCATAAATAGCATTAATACTTATCCATATGCGCCTATTATAGGTTGATTATAAAGGTATTAACCTGTTACAACAATAAAACAAGTGGAAACAGCGTTTGGATTGTCAAAATCGGCGATACAGGCCGGGAGTTGCATAATGTATGGCTGAGGCAACCTCCCTGCCCTCCCCCCCTCCCCTTGTCTGGAGAGACACTGTTACGCAATAGTCTCTCTTGCTCTTTTCCACGCTTGGTAACAGTGATGACAACGCACTGCTACCAACTCGCTAGTGTTAGCACGAAAATAGACCACAGAATAAGGGAATAACAGGGAAAATAGGTGATAACTGAAGGAGGGGAGGAAAGTGGGGAAGGAGGGGAGGTGGAGGAGTGATATTTGGCATGGCCCAGGGGCAAAAAAAAAACTAAAAAAAAAAAAAAAAAATTGGGGTGTTTTAAATGGATTCTTTATTTTCCCTTACTCTTAAGAGTCTTCCCGCAGTCCGCCGGGGGAACTCTTAAGAGTCTTCCCGCAGATCCCGGGTTAAGGCAGTAAAAAGGAGACACAAAAATTATTTATTGTCCCCGAGTCTATTCCATAGTGCGTGTAGTATGCAAGGGAACTTCTAAGGTTATTCTATGCTGCACCAACATTATCCCACCATACCACTACTAGACTCCCAAAACACTCTGTATCATGCCCAATCGCTTAGGAATTGAGAACAATACAAAGCAAAAACCCATGGAAAGTCCAGTACAATAAACCTCTGTGCCAAGCCTATTATCCCTAGCCTATGTCCTAATAATACACAGAGTGGCTCTCTTCACCACAGCACGGCGGTGGTGTTTTAAGGGATAAACAACTTAATGACTTATCACTTACAACATAATCTGGGGTTAGCTCAATACATCCGAGTACAATGGGGACAACCTCACCTAGTAACAGGCTCCACCCCTAGTCCCAAACTGCACCGAATGTATTGCTGCTAAAACTAAAGGCACAAGAGTTGGTGTCTTAGTAGGTTGAAGATTGGCTGCCACCCCCTAGAGGGTTAACCAAGGCCCAAGTTAGAGGATGCTGTGTGGTGGAAGGAAAAAGGATAGTAGCCTATTATGGCACTGCAGGCCTACACAAATACCAACCCCGTTCCTCAAAGGCCTACCAAAAACTAAGTAAACAGGCCAACCCACAAACCACTACAGATACCAACCAGGAACACTATTCACACATACTGTTGATATAATGCAGCAGAATAATGGAAAACAACATGGAAGAATAAAAAGAAACTTATATTCTAGATTGCCACAGAAGAATGAATGAGGTATTTAAGATTAAACTAAAGATGTTAAAACAAAATAATATGCTCAATATGACTCCAGCCCCTGTTCTGCTCCAATCAAATAACGAACCAAAAGAAATATGCGGTAGGCAAGGGAAACAAAAGGAGCACCCTCGACCGACACCCAAAAGTGATATTGACACCACGAGAGACAGGACTAGAGTGAGCTCCAGCCCTCGCTCTGGTACCCACGGCCCGACGAGTAAGGGAGGGGAGGGGCACCAGGCGCCGCTATAATGCTTAACCCATAACTGTCGGGGTGCAACATAAGTCGAGTATAATAAATCTGGACTATCTGGCGGCGCTCGACATAGGTCGTGTGGCAATTTCAGCACGTAATGTTGCTGAGAGAGAGAGACAAGTGGTGGCAGGAGAGTAGCGAGCGTATGACTGCTCCAGACCACCGCGGCGAACCTACTGACACGAATCCCACCTCCTCCCTCCCTCTCTCACTCGCTATATACGGAATTGTATGGGGAAAGTGCCGAATTACATGCTTTTTGCACTCGCGTTGCACGGTTGTTGCAAGAAAACTAGCCATCATAAAAGGATCGTTATGGTGTCATTGGAAAGCTCTGTTTATGCCCTTTCAGGGATAGATACTTGTTTTACGCTCTGAGTCTTATTTAGGCATGAAAATGATCACATAAACAGCCCTATTTTGGGTAAAAACACCCCGCTGGGCGGTACATATAAATAAACCGCCTAGGCCGCTCGTAAGGTGTTAATTATCCCAGGCGCCTACACTCTCATTAACTTCACAAAAGTAACAAACAAACACAAGGCATCATTAAATTATACTCGTGGCAACAATAACAATGTTCCCGTAGGCGCAACCGTGACGAGACAAAGGCTGACCACAAGGCAAGGCCCCTAGCCTCTCCACAGGCCACATGAGGTATCATAATACACATACAACTGAACTGGGGTATAAGTTCGGCAAGATGTGACAATATATATATATATATATATATATATATACATACAGTATAGGCTACACATACGGTACGGTATATATGTACCAATAAGTAAATAAGATCACCAGGGGCAGCTTAGCCAGGAATAGTGCCATTAGGACAACACAAAAGTTATCCCTCACTGGATAATAGTCTGTTGTACATGTATGTTATTTATTCGGTGTGGACAAGAGCACAGCAAACACACAGAACTTGGGCAACAGCTCATCTGCTCAAAATTATCCACACCATAAGCAATAACAAAATTCAAGGAGTTTAAACACTCTAGGTTCATAAATGACTAGGCTACCAAGTGAGTACAGCCTATGCATAACAGTATATAGTGGTAGCAATACAAAACTACAACAGATACTGGTAAGTTAATTGGAAATAATAACCTAATTCAAATGAAACAAAACATCCTTGTCAAACAGCCTGGGAAGGCCAGACTTTGGTATGTCACACAAAAAAAAAAAAAAAATACAGGCTGCAGGAATCACCCAACGGGATACTCAGGAGTAGTGGTTAACTCAAAGGTAAATCTTATAACTAGGGTACATCCTATTATTAAACATGGTACACACCAGGGGCAGAGACCACTAAGTGCTTATGGCAAACAGAAATGTGTGGAAAGAGAAACATAAGTCAAGAGTGCTACCGGCAGTGCAAACCTCTGCTAGCTCCAAACTCTGTACCGGTAGCCCCTAGCCCAAGGTCTCTCTGTCCATGGTGTGTATAACTAACTAATACCCGGTATATCCTTATCACAATATGCAATGACATAAAAATATTATAATAAGAAGAATGCAACTGGGAAGCAATGTTTATTCTTCGGTTATTAACCAACTCTCTCAGGTAATGTATTGAATTAAACCCTGTGTTTCTCCCCCACCAAAGTCACTCACTAAACCAAACTCATAATCCTCGGTGATCACAAAAAGGTAGCTCAGTGCCTGCTACAACTCTTATAGCCGGCGGGTGCCCAACCCCGAAAAGGGTTGAAATAGGGGAGCTATCCCCCCGCCAAAGGCGGCTTTCTAGGGCCTTTCCTAGCTGATGCTGAGAGGATTGGGTTCTAGTCATGTGGTGATGGGCTGGTCTATCAGAGTGAAAACTGAGCAATCTCTGCCATACCCATAGCTTACTCTGACTGTTCCTTTTACTTATATATTTTCTAGATCTCAAGTGACGGCGTCTCTAACGTGGATTGACCTCCCAATCTACCAAGATTGGAAGCCAAAGCGTCACATTTTCCCCTTGCCCCTCAACTTTCTCTTCATAATTGCTGAGGGACACAGGGTCCTGGGTGGGGCTTTGGTTTCCCGGGCATTTCCGCACCCTCCTCAGCTCCCCGCCATGGAGTGGCTTCGGTCACCCAGGCTTTATTGTGGTCGGCGGGGATGGTTCTGTGGGGGCGCTCGGTTATGGCCTTGGCCTTGCTCGGGGCCTTGGGGATGTTCGGCCAGGCAGCTTGTGGAACAACAACAACAACAACTCTTATAGCCTAAAGAATAAATATGCCAAGAAGACCCAAAGGGAGGGTAAATATCAAGAAGATAATGGAGAGAAAAGTCAGGAAGGAAGCCAAGTGCAAAAAAAAAAAAAAAAAAAAAACGGTAAATGAATAAATATAAATCAATCGATCAATAAATCAAAGCAATATTGATGCAATGCAACCTGCAGAGCCTCTGGCAAAAATAAACAATTGAGCTTATAAAACAAAACCTATTACCTATACCAAATTCACCACCTCATCAGACTGACAACCTTGCCAAAGTGAATAGGTCTATGCAGGATTCCCAGACAAACAAGTAGGCCTGCAGCTCGCCAAATCATGTAGACCTGCTTCTACATAACAAATTAAACACCGTCACCTTACAGGAAATGACTCAAATGATCCCTGGGACATGCAACATGATTATGTAACAAACAAAAGAGATAAATATAAAGGCACAACCTATTATCTCACTACATTGTATAAGGGATCAGAGTAAACAAATTCTTAATAATTAAAATGTGTTGTGGCAAGTCTTTATTGTACAGTACTGTACTACAGTAAAGAGACTAAAACCACGCTTTCTGTGGATGAAGCGGTCTTTAAACTTGTATGTATGTACTTTATATGTACTGTATGTATGTATCTACCGTATATCTTATTCTCTATGTACTGTATATGTACTGTATGTATGTATGTACTTTATATGTACTGTATGTATGTATGTACTTTATATGTACTGTATGTATGTATCTACCGTATATCTTATTCTCTATTGCAATCAGAACATGGTGTCAGAGGTACAGTGCCGGAATAGTTATACACTTTACGGCACATTGGTCTTGGTATTTACTTATGTATCACAGACAGAATTGGACTATAATGCTCCCTTGATGACTCAAACAATAGCGTATCATAATCTCGTGAAATATCTTGAATGTGAGGAAAATTATCTCTGCTTCTGTATGAAGTACTCCGTTCCAGTCTATAACCAAGTATGTTTCCACTATTGTCTCTGCACTCACTTATAAGCCACACATTTTTATTGTTCATGAGTGCATGCAAATTCAGTTCTATCACTCCTCCCTATTTGTCTTTACCGCTATCTCTGAGAATGTGGGGTTCTCTTTTCTTATTTATGTAGGTGAGCATATTTTCCTTAGTAATTTTCTTTGTTTCAGCACATTCCTCACTTACTTCAAATCTCAAATGTTCAACTACTTTATACACAAAATAGTGTTCATTGTCTACAAGTTCTTCTCCCCTTGGACAAGTTTCAGTAGTCCATCTACCTTCATACTTATTATATATATCTTGCAGACGGTCGCACATCTTCTTCCGATCGTTCACATGCATCATATCATTGCCATACATATGACAGGCAAATGCTCGATACAGGCAGTTTCCATCACCATTCACTTTCATGATTTTCCTATTTTCTTTTTCTAAATCTCTCTTTAAACTACTGATTGGATTGATGAAATCAGTTTTTGTTTCTGTCTTTTCTTTCTTCTTTCTCTTTAACACCTCTTTGGGATGTATTTTAATGCAATTATTACAAATCTAGTCTTCATTTTGGTTGTATCTCCTTACTACCCCAACACATATTGAATGGAACCAGTCTCCTCCGTCTGCTCCAAGCTTCTCTTTCCGTTCCTTGCAAGACAAACCGCCTTTACTATATTTGCAGCCAACCCATTGCCATTCACGGGAGTCAGGTGCCTCAGCTGGGATTTTGCAATCATCAGTACAGCATATCTCCAGTTTAAGAGGATCACTTCTAATGGGTCTCTTTTCACATTTCCCATTGCTTGAAGAAACAGGAACAGGAATTTCAGGATCATCTGGATTTTGATTGTCAGAAGTCACTTTATCCACATTGTCTGGAGCAACAGGATCATCTGGATTGTCATTATAGTCACTTCATCATCCAAAGAGTGCAGAACGAAGGGATCTTGTGACTCTTGTCTAGGCCGCTTAACACCCTTGGGGTTCATACTTTCTTCAGCATTCATTCTTTTGACAGTTTTGCTTCGACTGTGAATGGGTTTTGTCTTCCTCAATGCATCCTTATGTTTTAAATTCAAAAACTTCTGCCTTGCCAGAGATGGCTTCATTTTTGTGATACTTGAATTTTTGGTCAAGAATACATTTATATTTACATTGTCATATTTCTTTGCTTCTCCAAATCTATACAAATTTTCAAATCTGCCCTAGACTGTCCTCTTCACATGTGAAACAACTCTTTCTGTGGCAGACTGGTTTGCTTTTAGAAGTTGCATAATTTCCAACGCTCGGATGATGTTGACTATTTCCATCCTGTTGCCTGAAAATGACTTCTCCTGTGACAAAAAGTAGCTGAAGAGTCTTGTGTAATCAGTATCGGTACCTTTCTGTAACTTGAAGCGATCTTTAACACTCATGACATGTCTAAAAAAATCTTAATTTGAATGGCGACACAGTCACAAGGTAGGCCAGTACATTCTCCTTTATCACACATGTAGAAGTCAGTATTTACTTGCTGAAAAAACAATCTGAACTTCTCTGTCTTCTCTTCCAAATCTGCATCTGGTAATTCATGCTCTGGAATGGAGAATGTATCAACACCGGCACTGATAACATCTGGCACTTTAATATAGTCATCAAATCTACTCAGAAGAACATCCACCCACTTCACATACTGGTCCCAACAGTCTTGTCCTGATAGTGGTGTTCTACTGGGTCTTGTAACTATATCAAGTGCATTCAAATCAATGCTGACCCTGTGTTTCTTATTGTTCTGAAGGTAACTGTAGTCATAAACCCCTTTGTCTATCATCTGATTCACTGTTTTCAGACTGTGTTTCCTCAGACTTCTTAGAGAGTCCTGTAGTTTTGTTCTAATTCTCACCAAATCAAATGGACCAAACTGTTCACTCTGAGCTTCCTTCTCTATTCTGGATACTAAAACAAATACATTATCCATTCGCAGAACTCTAGCTAGGAACACAGGATCCGCAATGATGTGTAGAATTCCTCTTGCAGTATCCTTTGTTAGGCTATCAAATCTACTGTTTTCATGGATAACAGATGGTAGAGCTTTGTAAAGAATTTCTACATTCTTGAGAATAGAGCTGAATGAATTATGAGCATACTCAGTATATCTCGTCTTTGAATGTCTTTGACAAATATGAAATTTGACCCCATCTTCAATTTTCTCCAACTCATAATGTTTCAAGAATTTTGATAGCTTTGGCAGAGAGAGAACAGTATTAATTAAGGAATTACATGTTTTGGCAGGCTCCAATACCCAGTTTTCTTCAGGTGCCGGATTAGCAGGGAACATAAATCTTTCAATGTTATGGCAAACGTCTTAAAGTCGGAATATCTTGCTGGAATAATTCTCGCTTACTTTCATCCGTTCAGCCACCCCAGATATACAACCTGCATATACAGCTTCATTGTCAGAGCACACTAAAGCTATATTTTTGGTAGTGATTATCTCAGAGGCTTCATGTGTTATATGATCACATGCTCCTTTTGCAGTGGAATCCTTTATAACTGCTGTTGACAAGAGATAATCTTTGGGCATTCCTCTTTTGTCTACTTTCGTCATGACAATCGCTTGCCTCTGGCTATCTTTGTGTACAGTTCCTTTATCAAAACTAACCATGTACCTTGGTTGTAATCCAGTGACAGTTGATGTCTTTTTATCTTCTTCAGCCATTGTATCTTTTGCAGCTAGATAGTCAGCAATTTGAGAGTTTCTTATTGCCATTTTACTTTGATGCTGATTTCCTAAGGGATGGACAGGAATGGGTTCCCCAGACGATGTGTTTTTTGTGATCATATCAATAAATTGACATAGTTCGGGATAAAATCGCTGAGATAAATTATGGCTTGCAAAAAACTGTCCAGCACTACATAAGTTTTCAGTACATTTTGATGCTAGGGCCTCTCTAGCAAGCAATTCAGGGGTCTTACTACCAAATTGTGCTCTTTCTGCTGATGATAGATGGCCCTTGCTTTTTAAATGCTTCTTCATTCCATCGTGTAGGCGATGAGACTCCTTAAATCTTGATCCCTTTGTATGCCAGTCTTGAAATTTAATATTACTTGACTTTGTGGAGTGCTTGTGACAAGTGACACAAAGCCATGTTTCTATTCCTTTGTCAACTTTACAAAATAACTTTTCTTTGAATGACTCGACTGCCATATGCTCACTCTCTGGCTTTGCTGTACTGGTATAGGTTGTTGATGTTAAAGTTATTAAGTTGGTCATCTTGATATGGCAGCAACATTCCTTTTTATCTGAACACCGACAGAAATGCTGAATCAAATCTTGGCAGTGTTTTCTAAGGATATCTTGATGGAACTCTATCACAGTATCCATTTTAGCACAAGCCTGACATCCAAATTGCAACACAGATTGTCTATGTTTCTTGGATGATTTAGCAGTGGTCGATTTACGACTACCACAGCAGTGCTTGTGGCGGGATCATGAGAGGCACTGGTAGAAGCAGTTGCTTGAGTAGGGCTCTTGGTAGATGTGTGGTCAGGAGAGGCTGATGGCGTAGGAGTCTTGGTAGATGTGTCGTCAGGAGAGGCACTGGTAGATGAGGCTGATTGAGTAGGAGTCTTGGTAGATGTGTCATCAGGAGAGACACTGGTAGATGCGGCTGATGGAGTAGGGGTCTTGGTAGTAGATGTGTCGTCAGGAGAGGCACCGGTAGATGCAGCTGATGGAGTAGGAGTCTTGGTAGATGTGTCGTCAGGAGAGGCACTGGTAGATGAGGCTGATTGAGTAGGAGTCTTGGTTGATGTGTGGTCAGGAGAGGTACCGGTACTGGTAGATGCGGCTGATTGAGTAGGAGTCTTGGTAGATGTGTCGTCAGGAGAGACACTGGTAGATGCGGCTGATGGAGTAGGGGTCATGGTAGTAGATGTGTCGTCAAGAGAGGCACCGGTAGATGCGGCTGATGGAGTAGGAGTTTTGGTAGATGTGTCGTCAGGAGAGGCACTGGTAGATGAGGCTGATTGAGTAGGAGTCTTGGTAGATGTGTGGTCAGGAGAGGTACCGGTACTGGTAGATGCAGCTGATTGAGTAGGAGTCTTGGTAGATGTGTCGTCGTCCGGAGAGACACTGTTAGATGCGGCTGATGGAGTAGGCGTCTTGGTAGTAGATGTGTCGTCAGGAGAGGCACCGGTAGATGCGGCTGATGGAGTAGGAGTCTTGGTAGATGTGTCGTCAGGAGAGGCACTGGTAGAAGCGGCTGATGGAGTAGGGGCCTTGGTAGTAGAAGTGTGGTCAGTAGAGGTACTGGTAGAAGCGGTGGATTTAGGACGGCTCCAAGTACTTGAGGTGGAGGTAGTTGGGATTGCAGCTGTCATATGTAGATCATCAGCAGTTCCAGGACTTGACATACCTGCATTGTGTGCGTCATCATCACTTACTTCAGGATCCTTTTTTTGTTTCAAGAATGAGATAATTTTTCTTTCTTTAAATTTGTTCAATAGTGATTCTGGTATATGTGCTTTAAACTTTTTATGATTTTCATACGTCAACTCAAGGGCAATATGTGAGCTCACTCCTTCCACGTTCTCCCTCATTTTAAGAAAATCTTGGTGCCTGTCTTTCAAGTGTTTTTTTCAAGTTAGAGAGTCTTGAGAAATTATGACCACAAATTTGACAGTCCACTGGTTGTTCACACGCACGCTTCATTTTTTCACTAGACTTTGGCATTTTAGTTGAAATATACAAGATTCTTGGGTTGAATATATAAATGTAGGCCTACTGATAGAGGTCACCAACTTCACCAAGTGATAATGATGGGAATAGTATACAATACAGTACAGTATAGTATACAGTACAAAGGAGTACAAAGGAGTACAAAGGAAATCAAGCAACAACAGATCTAGTGACCCTTCTAGGCTGCTTGTCCTCCAAAACACTGAGGATCAAGTGTCCAAACAGTGGTTTAGAGTGGGTAAGGGAACATTGGAAAGGGAACTACTGCCCTGCCACTAACGTGGCAGGACTAGGAAGTTAGTAGGGGACATATGGGTTAGTAACTGAGGGGAGGATAAAGTTATTCATTTACAAACGCAGTCAGTCGCGGGTTTGATGCGAGATATTTGTCTAGGCGGAATTTAAATGAAATGTAGTACATTAAATGTGTAGTACACTACACAGTGGCAGAACAAAACAAATAAAGATTATATGAGAATATTGAGGGTGCTGGTCAGTGTTAGTAGGCTACATTTGTGCTGTACCTGGTATCAGTGCATTACCACAAGCCCACCGAAACGTCAATAAAATACCCTCATTGTTCCCTGATTAAATAGCACTGTATGAATATTCCCATATTCAAAATATGCTATAGGGGTGCAATGCCTGGTGAGTTATCTGCTCAACAGGTGGCGTTGTGTGTGTGTAAGTGTGAGAGTCCGAGTGTAGGGGATGAGGCAGTGAAGCACGGGAACGAGGTGGCTTCAGAGATGGGGTCGTTTCGGGCCATGAGTGAGCACCGTGCCTCATGTGAAGGCAAGATGGCAGGTGCTCGTTGTACTCTACGTGCTTCACATATGTCTCACTCCCTAGACTGGAACAAGACCTCACGGGCTTCACTGTTCATTGTAAAGCAGTGAATGTTAAGGCTCTCAGCCTATGCCCGAGAGGAAGTAAGTTGGAATATAGAGAAAAAAAAAAAAAAAAAAAAAAAAACATAGAAGTCTTCATGCATACATGCTAGTTGATAGATTTAGAGATAAAAGGTTTAGTCACACAAGGCAATGTAATCAATACATTTCTACAACTATTAGCACCATGAAACCTGAAAAGGGAAAAAACACCTACAAAATATCAGTACTGGGAATAGTATTTCTTTCACTTTAATAACCAATGTGGCTCAGTCATGTTAGGTAATACTGTACATTCACTATAAGGTTAGACATTCAATGCAATCAAAGTAATGCAATAATGGACAGTAATTGAACCTCTTTCATTGGTTGTACCCTGCTTTTTTTTTAATCTACATGATTTCTATAGGCTAATCATTTAGTCAACACAAAAGTTTGTTTATAAAAAATACATTAAACTCTTATGAGCCTTTCCATTAGGCTACATGTAACATGTACGGTACCTTCTACTGATGAGTAATGATGGTTAAAGAGAAACTATAATAATACTTTTATGTGATAAAGAGGATCAATTTTACTGAGTGAGGAAGTATATGAACGAAGGCGGTGCTGGTTGGGGGGAGGGGCGTCGACTGACTGGGGACAGAGGTGCATGGGGTCGGTTCGTTCGTGGCCACCCTTCGGGGATCACGGCGTCAGACAATAGATAGATAGATAGAATTTTACTGCTCAGTACAGTATTATCATCACCACAGTTATATAATGTGCTTAAAGATTGTGCCACGCTATTAGAGAGAGAGAGAACATAATCATACCATACTATTATTAGGCTATACTGTATATACATTATACAGTACCAGTATATACCGTATATTATATATTATTATATACGGTAGTTCTGTATAATGTATAAAAAACACTATTAATATAATGTGCTGGTACAGTGTACAGTGTTACAGTGAATGCCGCCATATATCTTGACTGGCAGTCTACCCAGACCGTAGCGCGGTTTGGTAGAACACTCGCAGTTCACCAGCAAACCGTGAGGTCGAGAGTTCGATTCTTGGGACAGCCAGCCAGTGTGCTATTTGGCAGACGTCAGTGCTGTAGTGGACGGTGCAGTCTAGCAACTGTTCACTGAAGTCCCTAATCACCTGTATTTCGTAGAATTAGGCCTATTTAATTTTAACATTCACAATATTAGAATTCAGTGATAATGTCTATATTAAATCAGGGTGTCAAACCTCAAACCGGAGCAATATTGTTTGAAAACATGAATGAATATGAGAAAAAAATACGGGATGGATGTAGTTACCAGGTGTACCACTACCGACATACAACATAAATCATCTATAAAATAGACGGGAACATGATGGCGAGCGTCCGCGTAGTGTAAACAAAACGGGCGATACACCCGGTAATGCCAAAAATACAAGACATTTTACATGAAATAGCAATACCATTGTTTTGGTTATCACATCATAATGTTCCAAAGATATAAATTTAAACTATAAACCACAATTTACCTTTGCATAGCCTATACAATAATAAAGACTAAGAAATTGACTCCGTTTTCGTTTGACGGCCTGCTCTATAATGTCTTTCAAGGTTTTGTTAATATAACCAGGCCATAACTTAAACTTAAAATTATTGCCTAATCATGAAAATGTACCAATTTATAGTCCAGTTACCAGAAAATACTAGTACTCACAGTTACTGATGCTATTAAGCTGTTGAAATTGAGAGCTTCACAAGTGTCACTTGTAACTTGTCTTTGGTGATCTTGTAGAATGTAGTTATGCAGTCTTGCAGAGTCGCAGATAACCACCAATCACAACATGAACAGGTGAATGCAGTTGCAGAAATTAGATGACGTAGCGTAGGGTTGAATGGTTAAGATGTGGCGAAGAGGATGAAAGCGGCAGAAATTAGATTCCAGAAATCCAGAATGCTCCCAGGAATCCTGTAAAAAAGTATTCTACATGAGATTCTCCCTTTGTAAATTGTAATTAAGTTATTATGGACTTATGGTACAGTAGTAACAGTATGGCCCCTCACCTCAACCCTTGAACGGTCCCCCGGGCGGCCGGGCCCATGACTTACTAAAACTAATGGAAATACGCCTAACGGCCTTATTCGGCTATCCTTAGTTGGAATTATGCAAAGCTGGTACAGTACATGTCATATTTGTAACATATTATGTAGTACCAACATTGTAAAATGCTAACTGAATAAATATTAGGCTATTATTATTATTATTAAGATTATTGTCAATTTCGTTGGCGATACCTATAGTCTAGTCTATAGGTAGCGCCAACAAAATTGACAATAATCTTAATTATAATAATAATAGTATAGTATCCCACGGCACGGTCGGCACCGCGGCACGGCCGTCGGCCGCCATCCGCCGGCCACCTCCCGTCAGTGCCGTCACAGCCGTGGCCCGTGGGACGGTGAGAACCGTGAGATAGCCTACAGTATAATTTTGTTTTTGATGGCTACGGCTATGGTAGTCTTGGACTCTTGGTTACTCTTGGTAAGTTGGTAGAGAGGCAGACTACCGACCCGTGACCCGGGGGCCCCTGCGGCCCTGCCCCCCTGTCACTGGCTAGCGGCCTGACTCTCCTCGGGCGGCGGGCCTGGCTTAAACACTCATTTGATGATTTGATTGAAAGTTGAGGGAGTGGTGGGAGGGTGGGGGGTACCATCAGAGGTGAATGGGAATGGTAGTGCACTTGTGGACGTATGTGTGGGGAGGAGGCTGTGGATAGCCAACACCTTCTTCCGACACAGAATGATCCACAGGTACACGTGGAAACGGATGTTGACGATGAAGGATAAGACAGTGGTGGAACGAAAGTCATTGATTGATTATGTATGTGTGGATGAACGAATGAAGAAATCTGTGATGGATGCTAGGGTGTATAGGGGTATTGGAGGGGGTCTGTCTGATCATTATGTAGTAGTAGCTAAGGTTAGGATACAAAAGAAGTGGGTGAGGAGAGCGGGAGGGAGGCGAGAGGAGGGTGGAATGGTGAGGAGGGTGGAGAGGTTGCAGGAGGAGGAAGTCAGGGAGGAGTACAGGAGAGCAGTGGAAAGACGACTAGGTGGGTTCGACCTGGAAGTTATGGAGGAAGTGGAGGAGATGAGCAAGGTGTTTAAGGATGAGATCTGTGCAGCATGTGAGGAGGTGTGTGGAGTGAGGAGAAGAGGGAGGGGAGTGAAAGGTACAGCATGGTGGACAGAAGAGGTAAGAATAGCTGTGGAAGAAAAGAAGAAAGCATATAGAGAGTGGTTGGGTAGTAGAGGGAATGAAGATTCCGAGAGACAGAAACGAGCGAGGTACGTGGAGAGTAAGAGGGTGGTGAAGAGAGTAGTGAAGGAAAGTAAGAGAAGAGTAGATGAGGAATTTGGAAGGAATCTGAGTGTAAAATGGAGGGAGAGTAAGAAACTGTTCTGGAAAGAAGTCAAGAAAGTTAGGGAAGGTAGCAAGGGAAACAGTAAGGGTGTGAAAGATAAGAATGGGAGAATGCTAGCCGAGAAGCAAGAGAGAGTCGAAAGATGGAGGGAGTACTTCATTGAGTTGCTAAATGAAAGGAATGAAGAGCCAGCAAACATAGCTGGATATGGTATGGGAGGGAGAAGAAGAGAAGTAGTGGAGGAGGAGGTGGGGATCAGGAGGTCAGAAGTGTGGGAAGCCATGAAAAGAGTGAAGTTGGGGAAAGCACCAGGAACAGATGGAGTGTGTGGGGAAATGTTGAGGTATGGTGGTGAGATATGATAGAATGGGTATGGAAAATGTGCAAACTAGCATGGGAGAAGGGGAGTGCACCCAATGACTGGAAGACTGGCATAATAGTCCCCCTATATAAGGGCAAAGGGGAAAGAGGAGTGTGTGGTAACCACCGAGGAATATGTCTTCTAAGCGTAGTAGGGAAGGTATACAGTAGGGTAGTGATTGAGAGAGTGAGAGTGAGAACGGAGAAATGGATAGGCGACAAGCAGGGAGGTTTTAGGAAGGGAAGAGGATGTGTAGATCAGATTTTTACCCTGAATTGTGTTGTGGAGAAGTATCTGGAGAAGAAACAAAAGGTGTATGTTGCCTTTATGGACTTGGAGAAGGCCTATGACAGAGTGGATAGAGAAGGTTTGTGGAAAGTACTTAGAATATACGGAGTAGAGGGCAAGTTGCTGAAAGCAGTGAAGAGCATGTATGAGGGTGCAAAGGCGGCAGTACGTGTGGAGAGTGAGCAGAGCGAGTTCTTTGACCTGAATGTTGGTTTGAAACAGGGGTGTGTGATGTCCCTGTTGTTGTTTACTGTATATATGGATGGAGTTATGAAAGAAATACTATCAAGAGCAGTGGATGTTGGTGTATCGCTGAAAAGGGAGGGAATTGAGTGGAAGCTACCTATACTGCTGTTTGCGGATGATACAGTTCTGATGAGTGATAATGAATGGGAGTTGCAGGGTCTGGTAAATGAGTTTGGAACAGTGTGCGAAAAACGGAATTTGAAGATAAATACGGGGAAGAGCAAGGTTATGGTCTTCGAAAGGGGTGAAGTCACAGAGTGTGAGGTGAAGCTGAACGGTCAGGCTATGGAGATCGTCAACTCTTTTAACCTAACAAGTGCGCATGGGGGTAATTGAAAACGTCCCCCTGTGCTGACGTATTTGAGGTGTTTCCGTCACTAAAATATTCATTGTACCATTAATAGCATTAATACTTATCCATATGCGCCTATTATGGGTTGATTATAAAGGTATTAACCTGAAACAACAATAAAACGAGTGAAAACAGCGTTTGGATGGTCAAAATCGGAGATATAGCCCGCGAGTTGTATAATGTATGGGTGAGGCAAACTGCTTTCCCGCCAATTTCCCCCAAGGCCACTGAGACACAGTCGATCGATACTCTCTCTCTCTCTCTTGCACTCGCTTGCCATCAGTGATGACAACACCCTGCTTGCAACTCGCTAATGTTAGCACGAAAATATACCTCAGAATAAGGGAATAATAGGGAAAATAGGTGATAACTGAAGGAGAGGAGGAAAGTGGGGAAGGAGGGGAGGTAGAGGACTGAGATTTTGCATGGCCCAGGGGCCAAAAAAAAATAAAAAAATAAAAAAATAAAAATAAAAAAAATATTTTGTTTTCGATGTTAAAAGTTGATTTTTTATTTTACTTACTCTCAAGAGTCTTCCCGCAGTCCGCCGGGGGAACTCTTAAGAGTCTCCCCGCAGCTCCCGGGTTAAGTATCTGGGCAGTGTGTTGAGCAAAGATGGGACTATGGATGAAGAGGTGCGGGAGAGGGTACAACAGGGGAAGAGGGTTGTAGGAACGCTAAAAGCAGTAACAAGAAATAGGGTGGTCAGTATGGAAGTGAAGAAGTCCTTGCATGACAGTGTGGTAATCCCGACACTGACTTACGGAAGCGAAGCATGGACGTTGGTTGAGAGACTCAGACCAAGAGTGAGAGCAGTGGAAATGAATTACTTAAGGAGTGCGTGCGGAGTTACATGGAGGGATAGACAGACTAATGAGGAAGTAAGAAGGAGGTGTGGTGTGGAGGTAGATGTGCTGGAAAGTGTGAAAAGGAACAACTTGAGATGGTTCGGCCATATGGAACGTATGGAAAGCGAGAGAATGACTAAGAGGGTGTACGAGAGCGAGGTGGAGGGACAGAGGGGGAGAGGTAGACCGAATATGAGGTGGAAGGATGGAGTGAGGAACTACATGAACGAAGGCGGTGCTGGTTGGGGGGAGGGGCGTCGACTGACTGGTGACAGAGGTGCATGGGGGCGGTTCGTTCGTGGCCACCCCTTCGGGGATCACGGCGTCAGGCAATAGATAGATAGATAGATAGATTAAATTAATTAATTTCTCAAAATCTGTAGGAAAAAATATAAAAAATAATGGTGCGCACGGCGCGCCTCAGCCTTTTTTTTTGGGCCGGGGGGAGGCACTCGCTGCCGCTGGCGGCTGGAGTCGCTGCCTCGCTGGAGGGCAGGCAGTTATGTCTTGCCTTTTGTCTCCCTCATTCACATGGAAAACAAAAAATATACTAATTAGTCTGACTCCTAGGCCTAGGCTAGTGGCTACCAATTTAGTAGGCTACTTTTTGTCTCCCTTATTCACATAGTAAAAAAAAGAAAAGAAAAAAATACTAATTAACCTAGTCCTAGGCCAACCAATTTAGTATAAAAAAACAAAAAGTCAAAAATATATATTTACACCTAGCCTAGCCTAGGCTAGGCCTATTGAAGTATTGATAATTGTGGTGCGGGCCGGCCCGGCTGTCATGAGTCCTAGCCTCCTAGGCCTGGGCTAGTGGCTACCAATTTAGTACTTTTTGTCTCCCTCATTCACAGAGTGATAGGCTAGGGAAAAAAAAAAATAAAAATAAATAATAATTAGGCCTAGCCTAGTCCTAGGCCTACCAATTTAGTACCAAAAAAACAAAAAGTCAAAAATATATTTTTACACCTAACCTAGCCTAGGCTAGGCCTATTGATAATTGTGGTGCGGGCCGGCCCGGCCGTCACGAGTCCTAGGCCTAGGCTAGTGGCTACCAATTTAGTACTTTTTGTCTCCCTCATTCACATAGGCTAGGAAAAAAATACTAATAATACTAATTAGCCTAGGCCTAGGCCAACCAATTTAGTACCAAAAAACAAAACGTCAAAAATATATTTTTACACCTAGCCTAGCCTAGCCTAGGGTAGGCCTATTGATAATTGTGGTGCGGGCCGGCCCGGCCCGGTCGTCACCATCACAACGGTCACGAGTCCTACTCCTAGGCCTAGGCTAGTGGCTACCAATTTAGTACTTTTTGTCTCCCTCATTCACATAGGCTTAGCATAGGGAAAAAAAAAACAAATGCTAATTAGCCTAGGCTTAGGGCCTACCAATTTAGTACCAAAACACAAAAAGTCAAAAATATATATTTACACCTAGCCTAGCCTAGGCTAAGGCTACTAGGCTAGGCCTATTGATAATTGTGGTGCGGGTAGGCCCGGGTCGGCCCGGCCGGGGCCCAATGCGGCTGCCTGCAGCGCCGCAGCGGCCCAGCAGGCTGGCCTGGGGCTGGGGGCTGGGCGCTGGCCCGGGCCCCGGCTGTTGCTGAGGGTCTGAGCCTCTGAGCTGGCTCTGAGCCTCTGAGCTGAGGTTCTGGGGATGGAATCTTGGATTGGATGAACCTTGATCTTTGACCATAATTATAAGGAGTTTCCTATGATTAACATGCACAATTTTATATTTACAGGGGCAGTAACAGGGCACTTACAATTCAGATGATGTCAGATTTGTAGTCCAACCCCTTAATCAGTCTTATTTAACATTAAACTATCAGTACATAATGGCTAAACACATTTCCAAGTGTTTCACAGTTGATTGGCGGCAAGCTAATTTTACATCATCATTGGATCATTCTCGGAAACAGCCCAACGTACAACATAGCTAATATCGTTTCATTGTTTTCCATTAATCCAACCACATATATACCCCTGGAAAACCAGTAATTCATCATAAAATCGTACTAATTTATAGCTTACCTTATGCCTCAAGGTCTTGCGCTCTTTGTCAAACACATAAAATTTATATTCATTCACTGTTTTTGAGATATTAGAGACCCCTTATAATTAATCCATACGACAAAATATCGCATATTTTGGCGGGGGGTACACTGGGATAATTTTTCGTCAGAAAACTAACATTCAAGCTTAAATTAATATTTTACATTATTCATTTCAGTCAATATATTAAACACATGGAGTAGTTTAGTTAATAATTATATACATAGTTTTAGATAAATACCTATTATTATCCTTTAATCTACATATTATTGAGCATTCGAGTGCCAATAAAATTGCGGTAGTTGTGTTCGTCGTGACTCAGCCTTCGGCGCAATATAACATCGGAGTGTAGAGGTACATTGGTTGTTTGTTTGTTTGTTTGTTTTTGGCGGACTCTCCCATCCAGGAGTTCGTTCTATGAACAATGGCTGTTTCCTTATTGTTATTTATATTTGTTATATTGGTGCTAAAGTCACACTCACCTCATCCGAACAAGTTGCTTAATCACAGTGTAAACAAATAGCTCACATGACTCGAGCTCTGGATTTATCCGTTTATATTTACATTAGTAGCTGCATTTGGACTTCAATACAGGTGATATATAATAGTTCTAAGATCATAGCCAATGTAGAGTACAGTGTAGAGCAAAGCAACTATCGTTTGATGAGTTTAATGTAGAAATAGAATGGCAGGTTTAGCGGGGCTCCCGGGACAATCACAGGCTCACAGCCAATTTCAGTATATCAATATTTTTTCAGATGTTAGGTTCGGGATCACAAAGAAAATGGGCGAATTTTGGCACACTGACGGTGGTAGGTGAACAGAAAGTTAAGTGTGACGCATGTCGAGTGTGAGCATGCTGTACAGAACGCCCAGTCATGCCCCACTCTCGCTAGGATCGTCAGGGCAGGAACTTTGGCTGTAGTCTGTGTAGAGTTTCCTAACTTAGTTCGTGTGAGCCGTTGTACTATAAGTATTATGAATATGTATTTTGTTTTCATCTGAGTCAACGAGTTCTATTTTATATCATTAGTTATAAGTATTGTGTATAAAACTTATTTGTATTGATGAGAGGAGAGAGAGAGATTACGTAACGGGGGTCAGTGAGTGCGCCATGCGGGAGGTGGGCCTAACTCACTAGCACTCCCCTCCTCCCTCCTCCCCCTCAGTGCATGGGAAAGCCTTTGTCTATCCCAGATTGAGAGAGATAAGTTACGTAATGATTGTCAGTGGGCGGTCCTTAGTTGTTTACGATATGCTCACTAGAGGGCCGAGTATAAAAAGGGAAGTCTCGCCACATTTTCTTCAGAACTCATTAGGCAGAGCGACTTCTCATTTCCCTTGATAACTATAGACATTCTTCTGACTGATGTGAACTTTCTCTACTATCTGTACCGCCTTTTTTTCCTCTTTTCCCGACCCTTTTTAACCTCAATGATCCCTTTGGTGCAGAGCTAGTCAGCCAACGTATTATCGCTTGAGTTCTCACGAGATATATGCCTATTAGATAGCCTATTTTGGAAGGGATAACTAGAATAGGATTGATTAATGTTTGTTGCACTCGTATATGCATTTCCCTGTGTATTATTATTATTGTTCCTGTTTTCTGCTGGTCTAGGTAATGCTAGACTGGGATAAGACTACTGGTGTTGTGATTCCCGATGTGTACTAGATTTTGTTGAACCTGTACAATCGCAACGGAGACGTGGGAAGCCTAGGTGGTCTTTCTGACTGTGTACCTTGTGAGTTTAGCACTGTGTTGCGAGTGAGGGCTTTTGCCTCTGCCACCCAACACTGTGCTAACTCGGTTGCTTTGACTTTGAGAGGATCGCCAGGAGAGAACCAGATACTAGTGATCTGGATCTCTCAAGAGAGCATCCCGTCAATTAACGTAATTTGGCCGCACAGCCTTAAGGACCTCGCTAGGCTACGAGCCGCTTGCTCAGCCATTGTTTCCTAGCCTACTACCTCCCAGCTAGACTTTGCTCGATCAGCAGATACAGAATAGTATTGAAGCTTTCCTTATGTATGATATTGTTTAAGCACTATTGATTTCATGTGTTGCACGCTTAGCTACTTTAGTGATTAGTGGCCCACGAGCACAATCCGAGTAGGCTATTGCCGGTGCATTGGCGGAGTACTTCTTTTTAATGTTTGCCATTTACTATTGCCTATTTTTATAATTCTTCTTATGTCAATTTAAACCTTTAATGATACTTAATTACCAGTGTGTTGCTTATTGAATTGCTGTTCAAAATCCGATACGTACTTCTTACGAGCATCCGAGAAGCATCTAACTTTTTCAGAAGATTCCTTGCTCGATGCTCAAGGACTATTGATTAACGTAACGTAATAGTGCCGATCCGAAGTAGAGGGTGGAGGACTTCTTAAGTTCTTAGTCAAGGGTGGATTACTTCGGCTTCGGCCAACACTATTCTTTGGTGTTGTTGTTTCTTACTTCTTTGTTTGATTGTTGACCAGACTAGATAATTCCTGTCTCTTTATTAGTCTGTTGTTGAACACTAGTACCGAGTTCTGATATACCCCGTTATAGCAGATCGAACTCTGGAGGGTATTGGTGTTTTTTGTTCGGCTGGCAGTACTCAGGGTTTGGGATCGTGTGTTTCCGTTGTGGCAGCGAGCCGTACTCGAGTCCTGTTTGAGAGCCCTGGTGTACCCGAGTGCCAGGTCGTAACAAATGGCGACCTTGCTTAGGATTTTGTGAACAGTATACATTTTTGCAGAGTTGTACAACATTTGTTTGTTTGTATTTTAGCGTGCATATTGAAGAATATTTTTTTTGTATGGCAATTAGTACAGCATTTAAGAGACTCCAGTTAATTTAGTAATTAGTGCTTGCATAGGAAGTTTAACACTTTTGTCTCGAGAATTTTTTTGTGGACTTCAGTATGTCGTGCCCTAGCACTGACGATGAGCGAGAGATGCCATTTGAAGAGGTGCCGTTAGTAACCAGTGAGGAGGATGCTAGAGTTTTTGTGAGTAAGCGGTACCACGTGACGGAGGAGAGGCTGACTGGGGAGGATGTTTATGGCTTGCACCTGATAGCCAAGGTTTTGGGCATTTCCAATGTAGTAGGGATGTCCAAGGGGGAGCTGATTTCCTGGGTGTTGCGTGGGCGACATGGGGTTTCGGAGGAGAGGGCGTTTGGGGGGGTTCCTCCCCAGATCCCCTCTCACTCGACTCCCACAGTGCCGTCCACTCAGTTACCGGAGGTTAGCACTCTCCCACAGAGGGATGAGAATTGGCAGATTGGAGTGCCCTCGGGTGGTGCACATGGTGGTTCCCCAGTTTTTGCCCCCCCTCCTTCAGTAGTGGCAGCTCCCTCTTCCTGCCTGTCTCCAGATATGGTATTTAGACTTGAGCTTGCTAAGATTGAGGCTGAGGCTAGGAAGCAGGAGATTGAGGCTGAGAATGAGACCAGGAGGCAGGAGAATGAGACTAGGAGGCATGAGATTGAGGCTAGGAAGCAGGAGAAGGAGATTGAGGCTGAGGTTAGGAGGCACGAGGCTGAGCTTAGGTACGACTCAGAGAAATACTGTGCTCAATTAGATTTAGATAAGACTCGTGCAGAGTCGACAGGGACTCGGATGGGCCGTGAGGGCCAAGTAAGAGAACAGTCCTTGGCCCACTTAGTCAAATTGGTGCCGGTATTTAGTGAAACTGAAGTCACAGAATGTTTTAATCGTTTTGAGAAGAAGTGTAGGGAGCATAATTGGCCTGAAGAGAAGTGGGCAGCTCTAGTCTCCTCAAGACTTACGGGTAAGGGTCTGAAGGCTTATGATGCACTGCCTTTAGAGTCTTGCATTGACTACCCAGTATTGAAGAGAGCTGTCCTACGGGCATACGAGTTGCAACCAGAAACATATCGATTGAAGTTTCGGGGTGTTACAAAGACTAGGGAGGCGACCTTTCTTGAACATGCCCGGGACTTAAAAGATGCACTTACAAACTGGACACGTTCTGAGAAAGCTGAGACGGCCGAACAGTTGACTGAGCTGTTTCTGCTCGAGCAGTTTTATAAGTGTACTGGTGCAGAAATGACTTTAACTATTAACCCTCCAGCCCCGGGGGCTATAGCTTATGACTGTACTCCTGTACCGGGGGTTTTGAGGATTTTTTACCTATGTTAACTACTCTGTAAAAGAATGAATATTGCATGTAATGTTGTGAATAAAAAAAAATAATGTTCCACAAACCTTCCTCTGTCGAATGGCGTTTAGTAGAGGTCTCTAGCCCCTCTGGTTGCATAATGGTGAGCGCGGGAAGACGAGTGCTTTTTTATGCGGGAATTTCCTCACGCGTCCGAAAGCGTCGGCCCGCCCTGGCTACGACGCACCTAGCCGCTCGCCGCGCCAAAGTATTTATCTCCCTTAGACGATTTTAGTGTTTGATATTGAGAATGTGATGTTTGTTTTGATATTTTCTAGTTATTTTGAGGCCAATTATATAAAATATGTTTATTAGGGTATCAATTTCACTGATATTGGTAATTTTCACTCGATACCGTACATTTTATTAGTAATTGAGGTAGGTTATTGTTGTATTAGGCACTTATTATTCGTTATCACAGGTGTTTATTATACTTTGGCCATCAAATCTTAGGTCTTGTGTCACTTTCACTTTGACAAATATGCTTTAGAGAGTGTCACTGTCACTGATAATGCTCATTTTCACTCGATACCGTACATTTTATTAGTAATTGAGGTAGGTTATTGTTGTATTAGGCACTGATTATTCGTTATCACAGGTGTTTATTATACTTTGGCCATCAAATCTTAGGTCTTGTGTCACTTTCACTTTGACAAATATGCTTTAGAGAGTGTCACTGTCACTGATAATGCTCATTTTCACTCGATACCGTACATTTTATTAGTAATTGAGGTAGGTTATTGTTGTATTAGGCACTGATTATTCATTATCACAGGTGTTTATTATACTTTGGCCATCAAATCTTAGGTCTTGTGTCACTTTCACTTAGTTATATGATTTGTAAACGTTTTATATACAATTTATTGTGTCTTTTTTCACTGATTTATATATTTCTATAGGTTCTAATCATATGAATGTCACTTGGTATATACATATGTGTCACTTTCACATATTATTATGGTGGAATTGTATTTGTATCAATTTTCTCATAATACTTGACTTTTTTATTATAATACATTGGTTTTCTTCCACTTTTTGCCTATATATAATTATAGTGTACATATTGTCATTTTATTGGGCAATTTCAGTATGATTATTAGAACTCCTGCTTGGTGTGGTAAGCAGCGAAGCACCCTACAGCACAGAGTGCCACCTTGCACTCCACACACTCCGTGGTTGACTTTTTACCTGGGTGCGGCCTCACCCTGCTGTGGTAGCAGACATGGCACCGCTTCTGATTTGTTCTTCCTGCTGCATTCTGAGGAAAGTAACCAAGCTGGTGCCTAAGCAGGTATGGAGCAGACTGCATGCGGTCGATAACGGCGGGCCCAGGATGTGCCACTGCCCTCTGTGGCGTAGCATACTTCTCCAGGAGCCCCGTCAACACCTGCTTTTGGAACCTCCGCAGGCTGTTGAACTTCAGGGGTGGGTTCTCATTCCGAAGCCTGTATATATTATAGGCATTCAGAATTGACATGTCCACCATATGCAGAAAGAACTTTTTGTACCATCTGCACGAGGTACGCAGGCAGTCAATGAAGCCTATCTGCATGTCGGACTTGTCCACCAGCCTCATGTTGACATTGTAGTCCAGGACAGTATCGGGCTTGGTCACCCTGGCCTGGGTGTGGCGATCCACCTTGCCAGTCTCCACCATTTCCCCCTTGTGGATGGTGGTCAGGAGGTTGACCTTCCGCTGGTCGTGCCAGTGGATAGCCAGAATGGGCCCCGACTTCTTCCTGAAGACATCACCTTTTTTGGTCTTTGCAGGGAAAGTTGGCATGCCCTTCCTTTTCCCTCGTACTGTGCCTACAGTCCCTGTCTTGCGCTCATGCAGGTACTGTGAGAGAGTGGGGGACGTGTAATAGTTGTCCGTGTAGAGGACGTGATTTTTATGGAAGTAGCGGTCCATCATGGCTTGCACCACTGCTCCGCCAAATCCAATGAGGGGGTCCACAAGCACGTCCCCTTCCTTCCCGCTGTACACCAGGAAGTCCAGGACATAGCCAGTTGTGCAGTCGCACAGCACAAAGAATTTTATGCCAAAGCGATGTCTTTTGGAGGGGATGTACTGCCGGAAGCTGAGTTTTCCCCGGAACAGCACAAGAGACTCGTCAATGACGACCTTGCGGAAGGGCTTGAAGTAGGAGGTGAAGCGGTCTCGCATCATCTCATACAACGTCCTAATCTTCCACAGCTTGTCTGGGCGGTGGACGTCGGTGTTGGTGACAAGATGGAGCGCTGCGAGGATATCAAGGTACCGGTCGCGAGCCATATATTTCCCGAAGGCAGGGGTTGAAATCAGATCATTGGTGATCCAATAGTCAGGCAACCTATGCTTCCTGACATGAGGCATTAGCATGGTGAGTGCCAGGAACACCATGAATTCTTGATGAGTCACTGGGGTCCACTTCCTCATATGGCCCTTGGTCACCTTGCCCAAAAAGTGTACCTGGAATTGGTGCTGCTTGTTTGTCTCTTTGACAACATAGCCTACCACCTCCTCATCAAAGAATGCCTCAAATAGTTGGTGTGGTGGAGCATTGGGGCCTGCAGGAAAATTGGGGGTAATGCCTGAACCCTCCAGTGCCTCATCAAAAGGTGGCACATCAGGGTTGTATCCATCCCCATCAACTACGTCCTGCCATTGAAAAACGTAGAATGGGTCTTGTCTACGCTGACGAGGAGCTCCAACTGGTAGCCCAGTACGCCCACGGCCAACTCGGGAGGCGCGCGCCCTAGGGCGGCGGCGAGGGCGTCGGTCAGGGCGGCGGCCAGGGCGGCGGGCAGAAAGACGGGCAGCACGAAGCCGGGCCAAGCGGGTGGGTCGAGGGTCGTCGATGTCCATATAGTCATCGTCATCGTCAGAGTGGTCATCTTGCCCTGACGGTGGACCTATGTAATCATGGCCAGAGTCTTCAGAGCGGTGCCCTTCATCATCAGTGGCCCCCACATAATCTGGCGGGGAACCAGTGATGCGTGGGCGGCGTGCGGGTGGGCGAGGTGGGGAAGGAGTGACAGGTGAGGCTGTGTCCTCCAGAGGTCCCGGGCTCCTTGGCCTGCGACGAGTCACAGAAAGCAATGATTCCGTTTCACTAGGCCCAGGTATTGGGGTGGCGACCTCAAATACTTCTGCAGGAAGACATGTTGAAGGCGGGAGAGGTGGGGAGGACCGTGGGGAAAGTTGCGGGGACGTATGGCTGGGGCCGGCAGGGGTGGACGCCGCCGCGGGAGCCTCAAACAAAACTCTCTTACTTTTCTTCATTTTCTTGGTATATTTTCTACCTTTCCCCTTTTCGGCAGCAGTATGTCTCCTGTCGGGGGACCTAGGAGGCAAATAGGCCGAAAGTGGGGGGTCCTCAACCCTTGGCAATGGTGGGGGTGGTGGGGAAGAATGCGGGGCATCCGGGTCATCTTGGGTGGCGTGGGTAGATAAGGGAGACAATGGCGGTCGAGAAGGGTCACCACGCTGACCCTCACTCACAGCCTCATCCTCACCAACTATTTTAGCTTGTTCCCTAGCTGCCGCGGCCGCCTTTTCAAGTATTTTTAACTTGTAGAAATGCAGCTTGAAAGGCGATTTACCTGGGGAAGGGCTTGGAGTCGTGTCACTTATGCGAAATTTTGTTTGTGACCTTGAACTCTCCCACTCACTCACTCTCGCAAGTTCACTTTCTTGAGGTAAACCAGCTTCCTCAACAACTGGTACATCACGTACATCACCTTCATCACTCTCATCACTCTCAAATTCTTTCGCAAATCCCAGGAATTGTTCTTTATCACTCTCATGGCCATAATCACTCGACTTATAATTACTCGAGTGGTCACTCACTTCTTCATCAATCTTATGCTTGGCATCAGCTTTCTCATAAAGTCTCAAAGTCGTCTCAATACCTCCGGGAGATAACACATTTAGGCGATGGCGTCGGGGTAAGGCACGACGCACTATCAAGGGCGTCGTAGGAAGCACGATGTCGGACACGGCGGAATCACTATTTGGTGTACTGTCCATGATGGCGTCGGGGTAGATACTGTTGTTGTGGCGTCGTTGACGCCGGGTGGCGCCACCTACCGCCCAATCATCACAAAATGTGCGCGCGGCTTTCGAAAATCAAGCACGAAAGCAAGGGGCGTACATGAGGCCATCCGGGTTGCGCGGGCCGAGTATGTTATGGGCGTATATGAGGTCATCCGGGTTGGAGGGGTTAAAGAAAAGAACCCAAAAACTCTACAGGAGGCAGCTGAGATGGCTGACCTCCGGCTATCACTAATTCGTGGGTGCGGGTCTGCCCAGCGTAGTGAGGCAGGTAACAAGGGGCGTGACGCCCCACCCCCCCCGAGTTAGTGATATACATTATGCAAACAAGTACAAGAGCCATGATACCAAGACTGACCACAAGACTAGCACCGTCCCATTTAAGAAGGGGCCGGGCCCTTCCCAGTACCAAGGGAAGCCCAAAGGGGAGTTGGAGTGTTATCATTGTCATGAAAAGGGGCACTTTGCAAGAGTCTGTCCTAGCAAACCACCTACAGCAGCTGTGTCTTTGGCCTGCAACATTGGTGTGTCTCCGAAGTCTTCTGAGTTTGCCCGGGGCAGTTCGTCAGAGGCTGAGGCACAGCCAATGCAGAAGCACCTGGGAGGCTCGAACCCTGCTCAGGATGTTTTTTGCGACCATAGAGGGCGGGGTTGCGTGATGTGGGCGGGGCGCAAGCATGGAGTAGAGGTCTTGCGTGATACAGGTGCTTCCCAGACTCTGATGAACAACTTGACTGGCTACCCTATAAACGCGGCTCGGGTGGTAGTGGTGCAGGGTATTAATGCAACTCGGTCATACCCGCTGGTGCGGTTGGAGTTGGAGGTGGATGGTGTGGCACGTGAATTGGATGTCGGGATTGTGGAGAAACTGCCAGTGGAGGGCGTCGACCTTCTTCTCGGCAACGACTTTGCAATGCCCGCTTCTGAGGTTCTACCCTTAGTCGTTGCCGAGAGGACGGCCGACGTGAGTGGGGAAGAGCAAGAGTGGGTCGAGCGGTGCCAGACACAACCCATGGCGTGTGTTGTCACCCGAGCTCGGGCAGCTAAAGTGTCACAGCCTAGTCCTCCGTCTTCAGACCAGCGGAGGAACGATCAACAGGAGGAGGCTAAAGCTGGAGTTGGTTTTAAGAGTTTTGACTCGGCGGCTCTCCCGGGTGATTCAGTATTGGCACCTATGTTGGAGTTTGGAGAGGCCCCAGGACCTGTCACAGCTAGTGAGGAGGTAGGGCAGGAAGAGACTCCGAGGCAGCAACGTTACACACGGAGAGAAAAAAGGGTTGCTCAGTTTGATATTGGGGGAGGACTTGGGTTGCTTCGGAAGCATCTAGACAGGTTGGTTCCCTCAGATATTTGTAAACTGCAGTTGGAGGATCCGGAAGTTCAGAAGTGTGGTAATGGTGCTGTCGAGATCAAACACGAGGACGGGGAAGCATGTCATGTGAACCTGTTGGAGGAGTTTGTGAGGCAACCACCTGAGCAGCCTACTGTCCCTGCGTTGGTCTGCCGCGGCCAAGGTGGAGAAGGAGAGGGGGGCAGTAGGGCACAGGTGGAGGAGAGTAGGGATTGTCATGTCTCGGCGGAGCAGTGGGCGGGGGACATGAGTCTGGTGGCTGTGGAAGCGCTAGAGCACCTGCCTGAGCAGCAGTGTGCAGCACTTCAGCACCAGCTCGGTTCATACCCCACTGGTCGTGCCGAGCCCCTGAGTCTCACAACTCGGGCGGTGCAAGATGTTCCACGGGCAGGTCACGTGAATGTTGAAAGACCGTTAGCCTCGTTGTTTCGGTGGTTCAAGGTGGGCGACGAGGCTTTGGCATGGTTGCCAGGTCAGGGTCGACCCATGGCTGCCAAGGGTGGTGGTCAAAAGGAGGACATTGAGCAGATTGGTGAGGTTGGCTGTGGAGTGGATGTGCCCGGTCGTCACATAGCCTCCCAATGCTGCTCTAGTCTAATGCAACAGCCCTACCATAGACCGACTGTATCTGGCCATGTCGCTAAAAGCGGTGATGCTGCGCAGGCAGATGTCGTCACAAGGAATGCGGGGGTGCGCATGTACGGTATCGGCGGGGAAGCCTTAGCAATAATGAACTATGGGAGTGACTGCACAGGTGGTACTGATTGTCCCTCTCATGACCTGGCTGTTCTAGGGACGAAGGTGGAGAAGGAGGGAGACTACAGGTTAGAAGCTGTGGTCTCGGCTGGGTTGTGGGAGGGCACTAGGCATGTTGTTCGTGGAGACAGTGCAAGGCAGTTGTTTACTAGGCTATGGCAGTACTTTCGCATGTTTGTTGCTTCTCCAGGCCTGATGTACAGGGTAGAATCCGACATGCAGGCTGGAGATAGTGCAAGGCTCAGTTTAATTCCCTACCGTATAAATCCTGCTCGACAGCCTATGGTGCAAGCAGAGCTGGATGTTGTGGACGGGAGTACCTACCGGTGCAATGTTATGCCTGACGGACTTAAGAATGCACCAGCAACGTTTCAGAACCTGATGAATGAAGTGGAAAAGGACGATGATGGGCTGGAGCATCCTGTTAGGTTCTGCTCGGAGAAGTACAATTCGGCCCAGGGGAGCTGCTCTGTTGTCGAGGAGGAGCTGCTGGCGGTTGTGCTTGCGCTGGGGCATTTCGAGGTCTATGTTCCAGCCTGTGGTCCGGTCGTTGTAGTTTACCCAGATCATCACCCTCTCAAGTTCTTGGACCAGTTTCACAATCGGAATATGAGGCTGACCAGGTGGTCACTAAGGTTATTGGTATATAACCTGGACATACGCCATATTGCCGGTTGTGACAACGTGGTTGCAGATGGTCGTTCAAGGGTATATGATCCTGGGTAGATTGACACACGGGTAGCCTCCTGCTTTAGTTTGAATAGTATTTTGCGCTTGGTGCTTGTTGGCTCGCGGTTGTAGCCCAGCGTATTGGGTCGTAAAGCAGGAGTTGAGCGTTTGGTATAGAAGAAAAATAGGCTGCCCTTATAGTGCAGCCGGGAAAAACATATTAAAATATAAAAAATCATAAAACAATTCTTTCTTTTTGATATAGATAATTGTATAAGTTTGTCATAGCCTATTGAGTTTGAGTAGTCCACGAACTATCAAACGGCTGAGCTGCTGTAAGCTCGCTCTGGGAGCATGATATTGTGTCTTTTTTGCTATTGGTGGGAGGAGTTATAAAATGTGATTTTTTTTTTAATAAGATGTGTTTTAGTGATAAACTCAGCTTTGTTTTAGTGCCATGTGGTCGCTGGGTGTGAGGGGCTTGATGGGGTTCTGTGTGTGTCAGATTTTAGCTCAGGGTTGAGCAAGTAAAATCTTGGGGGAGGTGTGACGCATGTCGAGTGTGAGCATGCTGTGCAGAACGCCCAGTCATGCCCCACTCTCGCTAGGATCGTCAGGGCAGGAACTTTGGCTGTAGTCTGTGTAGAGTTTCCTAACTTAGTTCGTGTGAGCCGTTGTACTATAAGTATTATGAATATGTATTTTGTTTTCATCTGAGTCAACGAGTTCTATTTTATATCATTAGTTATAAGTATTGTGTATAAAACTTATTTGTAATGATGAGAGGAGAGAGAGAGATTACGTAACGGGGGTCAGTGAGTGCGCCATGCGGGAGGTGGGCCTAACTCACTAGCACTCCCCTCCTCCCTCCTCCCCCTCAGTGCGTGGGAAAGCCTTTGTCTATCCCAGATTGAGAGAGATAAGTTACGTAATGATTGTCAGTGGGCGGTCCTTAGTTGTTTACGATATGCTCACTAGAGGGCCGAGTATAAAAAGGGAAGTCTCGCCACATTTTCTTCAGAACTCATTAGGCAGAGCGACTTCTCATTTCCCTTGATAACTATAGACATTCTTCTGACTGATGTGAACTTTCTCTACTATCTGTACCGCCTTTTTTTCCTCTTTTCCCGACCCTTTTTAACCTCAATGATCCCTTTGGTGCAGAGCTAGTCAGCCAACGTATTATCGCTTGAGTTCTCACGAGATATATGCCTATTAGATAGCCTATTTTGGAAGGGATAACTAGAATAGGATTGATTAATGTTTGTTGCACTCGTATATGCATTTCCCTGTGCATTATAATTATTGTTCCTGTTTTCTGCTGGTCTAGGTAATGCTAGACTGGGATAAGGCTACTGGTGTTGTGATTCCCGATGTGTACTAGATTTTGTTGAACCTGTACAATCGCAACGGAGACGTGGGAAGCCTAGGTGGTCTTTCTGACTGTGTACCTTGTGAGTTTAGCACTGTGTTGCGAGTGAGGGCTTTTGCCTCTGCCACCCAACACTGTGCTAACTCGGTTGCTTTGACTTTGAGAGGATCGCCAGGAGAGAACCAGATACTAGTGATCTGGATCTCTCAAGAGAGCATCCCGTCAATTAACGTAATTTGGCCGCACAGCCTTAAGGACATCGCTAGGCTACGAGCCGCTTGCTCAGCCATTGTTTCCTAGCCTACTACCTCCCAGCTAGACTTTGCTCGATCAGCAGATACAGAATAGTATTGAAGCTTTCCTTATGTATGATATTGTTTAAGCACTATTGATTTCATGTGTTGCACGCTTAGCTACTTTAGTGATTAGTGGCCCACGAGCACAATCCGAGTAGGCTATTGCCGGTGCATTGGCGGAGTACTTCTTTTTAATGTTTGCCATTTACTATTGCCTATTTTTATAATTCTTCTTATGTCAATTTAAACCTTTAATGATACTTAATTACCAGTGTGTTGCTTATTGAATTGCTGTTCAAAATCCGATACGTACTTCTTACGAGGATCCGAGAAGCATCTAACTTTTTCAGAAGATTCCTTGCTCGATGCTCAAGGACTATTGATTAACGTAACGTAATAGTGCCGATCCGAAGTAGAGGGTGGAGGACTTCTTAAGTTCTTAGTCAAGGGTGGATTACTTCGGCTTCGGCCAACACTATTCTTTGGTGTTGTTGTTTCTTACTTCTTTGTTTGATTGTTGACCAGACTAGATAATTCCTGTCTCTTTATTAGTCTGTTGTTGAACACTAGTACCGAGTTCTGATATACCCCGTTATAGCAGATCGAACTCTGGAGGGTATTGGTGTTTTTTGTTCGGCTGGCAGTACTCAGGGTTTGGGATCGTGTGTTTCCGTTGTGGCAGCGAGCCGTACTCGAGTCCTGTTTGAGAGCCCTGGTGTACCCGAGTGCCAGGTCGTAACATAAGGATTTGGAGGAAATTGTGAAAGAGCAAAAGGAGGAAATTAATAAGACAAAAACAAGTTTTGAGAGTGCAGTCGTAGGTGTCATGAAGAACAAGGAGAGTGTTGTGAGGGAGGCCATGGACAGGGATAGAGGTATAATCATGCATGGAGATATAGAGGCTAATATGAATGATAATGGAGTGAGAAAAGTGAGAGATATGGAGAAAGTGAAGGAGGTCATGAAAGCTGTTGATGTAGATGGATGTGGATGGGATGGGCAGGTGGAGTAAGTCAGTAGGATAGGTAGATATAGAAGGGGGGAGATGTAGTATCCGGGTGTAAGGTCGTCATGTTTACATAGGTCGATCGTTGCGGTTAAGTTAATTTTGATGGCTATGTTTTCTGTTATTTGACCTCTGCTGGCAATATAGCCTATATGATGATAAGTCATGGGGGGGGGGGGGTGAAGTAAAAAAAACTCAACCTATATATTATTGTATCCCACACCCACGGCAGTCAAAATAGACGGGAACATGATCGCTACCATCTGCTTAGCGTAAACAAGGCACCCGGTAACTACATTCTTGCCGTTGAAATTAGTTACAATACCGGTACCTGGAAAAATATATTTTCCCATCATCCAACCATCTTAAGAAACTCAGATGTACCGGTATGTCCTTTTCAGAGCAAAACAAAAATAAATAACAATTTGTAATAGAGATGGAACGAATATAAATTTTCACTATTTGCGGATACGAATACGAATTTTTGTTGGTAAATTTTGCGAATACGAATAGCGAATAGCGAATATTTCAATCTTTCTTGAAGGATGAAATTGTCTTCCTTCAAGAACTGGTAATTATTTTTATATCACCAACAAACGTTAATTAAATTACTATGAAATTAATTACCGGAAGCCAATCCTATTATTGTATCTCACGGTAGTCAAAATAGACGGAACATGATTGTGAGCATCCAATGCCGCCGCCGCCGCTCCGCATAATGTAAACAAGGCGGGCGCCCGAATAGGGTAGAATGTTGAGTTCGGGTGTACTGCCAGCCTTGTTTACACTACGCGGAGCGGCGACGGACGCTTGCCATCATGTTCCTGTCTATTTTGACTGCCTTTGGATACAATAATATGTTGAGGGGGGGCTTTGTCCCCCTCACCCCCCCATGACATATTGTCATCATCATATATATTGCCAGGAGGGGGCAAATAACCGAAAAAAATCGCCGTCAAAATAGACGCGAACTTAACCACGGCGATCGACATATGTAAACATGATGGCGGCGGCGGCGGACGCTTGCTATCATGTTCTCGTCTATTTTTAATGCCATTGGATACGATAATATGTTGAGGAATAGCTGGCACAATCACAGGGAGTGGGAAGTATTGACTTATCGTTGCTAAGCTGCTCTCAATTCCATTCAAATTCCATGTTGAATAATCTTTCGTAGTGTACGGTACCTTCCAAGCATCTATAATTTCTTTGTTATATTTGGCTTGGGTTTTCTTGATTTATAAACCTCGCTGCCACTGACAAAGTCTGTGGGAAAACAAAGGGTCACCCAAGGAATAAGGCCAAGTGGTGGTAGCATCTGTCGATGTTGGGTGCACCACGGGAGTAAGTGCTGTAGTAGAATAAAAGGACCCCTGCCGAAGGATAAGTCAGAAATTGAGAAATTTGAGTGCGTAGTGTGCAAGGGCGAGCTTGTGGCTGTGAATTTTGGAAATGAGTCATTGGAGCTGGTGGTCAAATTTTGTTAACTAGGAAATACCATCTCTGCCGGTGGTGGGGCCGAGGCTGCCACTGTCGCTAGAATTAGATGTGGCTGGGGGAAGTTCAGAGAACTGCTGCCAATTCTGACCATGAAAAGAATGCCTCTCCCCCTGAAGGGAAAGGTGCATGCCTCATGTGTTCGAAGCGCAATGACGTATGCCTCAGAAACATGGGCCGTTAAAGTAGAAGATGTCAACAGAATGGAACGTAATGAGGTGAGAATGGTGAGATGGATGTGTGGGGCCAAACTGCTGGATAGAATAACAAATGATGAACTGAGGAGACGTTTAGGTATAAAGAGTAATAGCGAGGAGATGCGTACAAGTAGACTGGGATGGTATGGGGATGTGGAGAGAATGGATGAAAAAAATTGGGTGAAAAGATGCAGATCTGTGATTTTGGAGGGAGCTACACCAAGGGGTAGACCGAGGAAGACCTGGGATCGGACTATACATGCTGATCTCATATACAAAAACTTGACAAGTGAAGCAGTCCTTAACAGGGTTGCCTGGAACGCCGCCATCAGGACAAGAGACAAGACTGAAACTGCACATATGTGTGGAGCACTCTGTCTTAAAATGTTATGTACCATACTGTATGTATGTATGTAGGCTATGTGTATTCCTGGTGGACTTTGACACAAATTGAAAACGCGTCGCTCAGTACCCTCACTTAATGCCTAGTATATGTCCCTAGTTTCTATCATTGGGAAAAGTCCAGTAGTAAGTTCACCAGGAAATAAGTGTGGATATTTACAACCAGGATGTTCTAGGCCTTTAAAGTTACAAGAAGGATACGGATCAAGATTATTGTCAAGTTTGTTGCCGCTACTTATACTACTGTTCCTAGGTAGTCCATAACTACCACCTGATCCTTGTCATTAACCTAACCAAAGAACCTAACCTTACCTAACCTAGACCCAGTACGTTGGATACAAAACTAACCCCGACCTAACACCTAGTATATGTCCCTAGTACCCAGTACGGTACGTGGGATACAAAGAAAACCCTCACGTAACACCTAGTATATGTCCCTAGTACCGAGTATTTGGGATACAATACTAACCCTTACATAACACCTAGTATATGTCCCTAGTACCCAGTACGTGGGATACAAAACTAAAAAGTTTTGTTACCTACTGTAGGAGATACCATCTCGCCGGTGGTGGGGCCGAGGCTGCCACTGTTGCTAGAATTAGGTGTGGCTGGGGGAAGTTCAGAGAACTGATGCCAATCCTGACCATGAAAAGAATGCCTCTCCCCCTGAAGGGAAAGGTGTATGCCTCATGTGTTAGAAGTGCAATGGCGTATGCCTCAGAAACATGGGCCATTAAAGTAGAGGATGTCAACAGAATGGAGCGTAATGAGATTAGAATGGTGAGATGGATGTGTGGGGCCAGGCTACAGGATAGAATAACAAATGTTGAGCTGAGGAAACGTTTAGGTATAAAGAGTATTAGCGAGGTGATGCGTACAAGTAGACTGGGATGGTATGGACATGTGGAGAGAATGGATGAACAAAATTGGGTGAAAAAATGCAGGTCTGTGATTGTGGAGGGAGCTGTACCAAGGGGTGGACCGAGGAAGACCTGGGATCGGACTATACGCGCCGATCTCAAATCCAAGAACTTGACAAGTGAAGCAGCCCTTAACAGGGTTGCCTGGAATGCCGCCATTGGGACAAGAGACTGAAACTGCACGTATGTGTGGAACACTCAGTCTAAAAATGTTATGTATGTATGTATGTATGTATGTATCTACTTCACCTAGCCTATGTCCCTCACTCAGTACACCTTTCACTCTCACTACCGTTCGTGAGTCCTCATACATCTTCATTATCACACGCACCAGCCACTCCTCTACGCCAAATTTTCTCCTAGCCTACTGCACAACTTCTTACTTTCAGTAGATATCTTTCCTACAGCTGCCTGACTATGAAGTTGTCGATTGTCTCACGTCCTGGCATGAAACCAAACTGCATATCGTCGATAGAATGCTTTCGCTTATCATACCTTCAAAGACTCTCTCACAGACCTTCATGACTTGGTCAAGCATTTTCAGGCCTCTTATAGCAGTTGCAAGGGGAGCCTAACTCTGAAATCACTAGATAGTGCCTCCAGAACCATAAAAAAGAGGAGATGGCTTAATTAACACACTTCCCTGTTGGACTCCAACGCGAACTGAAAACTCATCACTCAGTACCCTCACTTAACACCTAGTATATGTTCCTAGTACCCAGTACGTTGGATACAAAACTAACGTGGGATACAAAACTAACCTCCACCTCACACCTAGTATATATATGTCCCTAGTAACCAGTACGTGGGATATAAAGCTAACCCTCACCAAATATCTAGTTTACCTGTATGTCCCTCACTCAGCTGTACACCTATCACCCTCACTTCCGTTCACGAGTCCTCGTACATCTTCATTATCACATGCACCAGCCACTCCTCAACGCCAAGCTTTCTCCTAGCCTACTGCACAACTTCTCTGGCCGCCTTATCAAAGGCCTTCTCTCGGTCTGCAAACACAACATCAGATCCCAATCTTTTAAGTACATACAGTATCTTTCCCTTATCATACCTTCTAAGACTCTCTCACAGACCTTCATGACTTAGTCAAGCATTTTCAGGACCCTTATAGCAGTTCCCAGGGGAGCCCAACTCTGAAATCACCAGATAGTGCCTCCAGAACCATAAAAAAAGAGGAAAGGGCTTCATTAACACAGAGCCCTGGTGGACTCCGACGCGAACTGAAAACTCATCACTCAGTACCGGTACACCTTTCACCCTCACTGCCGTTTGTGAGTCCTCATACATCTTCATTATCACACAAATACCTTCATGACTTGGATTGTGCCGTGTCCTAGCATGAAACCAAACTGCATATCGTCAACATCATACCTTCAAAGACTTTCTCACAGACCTTCATGACTTGATCAAGTATTTTCAGGCCCCTATTATTTCCCTATCCAATGAGTCCCCTTTGCCCTTATACAGTATATAATGTACTTTTGTGCCATTCATCAGGGATTACTTCCTCTCGATGATGAAGTTAATTAGCTCATTGACCACACCTACTCCTTTCTCTCCTGAGGCTTTAATCATCTCAGCTAGAATGCCAGAGCATCCTGCAGCTGTTCTGTCCTTCATTTAAGTGATTGCACTGCTTACAAAAGCTGGCACAATCACAGGGAGGGGGGAGTATTGGCTTTTCGTTGCTAAGCTGCTCTATTCCATTTAAATTCCATGTTGAATAATCTTTCGTAGTGTACGGTACCTTCCAAGAATCTATGATTTCTTTGTCAGCGGAAACAATTGTTCAAGTATATATTTTCCCTGTGATAGGTAGGGAAGGGCATGAGGTGAACAAATCTAGGAAGGTGAACATACGCAGACATTTCTCACCATTTCACCAATTCAGCCGCACCACATATGTTCCACAGCAGAACTCTTATAGGGTAGGGCCAAAGGGTGAGTCAAGAACTGCTACACTGCAGCACCAATTAAGAAGTGATCTAGGGCGAAGAATGAGAAATCAGGTCTAAGGAAGAAATAAATCACACCGAGATGCACAAATAATACACCACTGAGAGGAATCGAGTCAGCTTGACCGCACCAGCGACCATAGACACAAATAAAGTCAGGAGCCAATAAACTAGCCAGGCCAGGGTGGCATATTTTTTTTTTTTTTTTTTCTATATTCCAACTTACTTCCTCTTGGGCATAGGCTGAGAGCCTTAACATTCACCGCTTTACAATGAACAAGGAAGCCCGTGAGGTCTTGTTCCAGTCTAGGGAGTGAGACATGTGAAGCATGTCGAGTACAACGAGCACCTGCCATCTTGCCTTCACATGAGGCACGGTGCTCACTCATGGCCTGAAACGACCCCATCTCTGAAGCCACCTCGTTCCCGTGCTTCACTGTCTCACTCCCTACACTCGGACTCCCACACTTACACACACACAAAGCCACCTGTTGAGCAGATAACTCACCAGGCATTGCACCCCTATAGCATATTTTGAATATGGGAATATTCATACAGTGCTATTTAATCAGGGAACAATGAGGGTATTTTATTGACGTTTCGGTGGGCTTGTGGTAATGCACTGATACTAGGTACAGCACAAATTCCATCCCAATAATATCTTCCCATTGATACATCGGGATTTGAACCCGGGACCTTTGGATTACCAGGCCAGTGGCAAGACCACTCCACCACACCTCCCCTATAGGTCATCCGGAGGACAACCAAATTCGACAGAATAAGAATAGAAGGGGAAACACATACAAAAAGGGGCATTCAAATTTCAATGGAAATTCACTATGATAACTGTAATATGTGGGAATAACTTTCACCTTCATATTTCCTAATCTCTTAGCATAAACATGATCAATTAGTGTGCCTTTTCAGTTGTTGGTTGTGTTACATGATGAGAGTATCCACGCTTTTCCATTAAATTTGCAATAGAAGAGTTAGTTTGGATGTTTTCACAATGCAACCAATTACTATATTTGTCTAGTTCATTTAGCAAATTACTTAAATTTACTCTAAAATAATTAAGTCCATATGAAATAGGTCTGTATATAGGGACAGGTTTGTCCTATAGAAAAGTATAGCCAACACTGTTCTCTACCCACTAAAAGCTGAACCAGTGGAAAATATTACCTGTGTTTGCATACCTTCCCTGAATTTCAATCAAGCTATATTTGGATGATAATTTGAACTAAATTTTACCTATCTCAGAATAGTAGTATGGGAATTTAATTCTTTTCCCTATTGTGAAGGCAATCATTATTCTAAAAATACACTTACCCTAATAATACATGTACAAGGTTATTCTCTATATTTTAAGATTATACTCTTTATATAAAAGGCTTGCATGGCTGCATGATAAATGTTTTTCTTTGATTCACTCTTCTTGACTTTTTCTATATTGCAGGCCATGCTTTTGTTCCTCCTAATTCCTTTTCTATTATTTCCGCTCCTCAAATGAGGTACTGTAGAGGTGATTCTCTTGGTCCCGTCTGTAGAGGTATTATAAATGATGGCCAGACACGCCCGTGGCAGCCTTTCACACACTTTTTATTTGATCTTGTCCTATCTAATTTTATGTTGAACTCTATTGTTCTTGATCCCACTATAGGACTTGGTAGCCTATTCCACATAATCTACAACTCTGTTACTAAACGAATAGATCAGATCCCTTACACACCCAGTTTCTCTCTGTCGCTCATTTGCTTGCACATCGGTACAAATGAGGCAGATCCCTTACACATGCAACTAAGATGAACATGGGAATCTGCAGACAAGTGGCCCACAAAAGTCAGATCCCTTTCACATCCAACCCATTTCGTCCATATGTCTATCTGATTTTATCTTGAAATTCTTTATTGTTCTTGATCCCATTATAGCACTAGGTAGCCTATTTCACATATCTACGACTCTGTTACGAGAGAGGCAGATCTCTTACACAGCCAATCTCTCTCTCTCTCTCTCTCTCTCTCTCTCTTATTTGCACACTGGTACAAATGAGGCAGATCCCTTACACATGCTACCAAGATGAAAATGGGAGTCTGCAGAGAGCCTTTTTGGCCCACACACGGCAGATCCCTTTCACACCCAACCCATCTCGCCCTATCAAATTTTATGTTGAAGCTCTATTGTTATTGATCCCACTATAGCACTTGGTAGCCTATTCCACATATCTACAACTCTTTTACCAAGTGAATAGAGTCAGATCCTTTACACAGCCAATCTCTTTCTCTCTCGCTCTTGTTTGTTTGCACACCGGTACAAATGAGGCGGATCCCTTACACATGCAACCAAGATGAAAATGGGAGTCTGCAGAGAGCCAAGTGGCCCACATAAGGCAGATCCCTTTCACACCCAACCCATCTCATAGACGTTACCTGTTATTTACACTACTTACTATACACGCATGTTATCATATACCTGCAACCAAAACACAGTTGTAAGAAATAGGAACATAGGAAAATGGGAGTCTGTAGAGAGCCAATTGGCCCACACAAGACAGATCCTTTTCACACCCAACCCATCTCATAACAACTCTCTCTCATTTATCTCCGTCTTCCTTACATTTATGACATCTTAGTCTCTCTCTCTCTCTCTCTCTCTCTCTCACACAAATGAGAACATAAGACAACCGGAGTCTGCAGAGAGCCGATTGGCCCACACATGTCAGATCCCTTTCACACCCAACCCATCCCGCGCTCTCTCTCTCATATTTATCGCTATCTTCCTTACGTTTATGACATCCTATTCTCTCTTGCCATACTCTCTCTCACAAATGAGAACATAAACAAAATAAGAAAACGGGAGTCTGCAGAGAGCCGATTGACCTACACATGGCAGATTCCTTTCACACCCAACCCATCTCGTTCTATCTAATTTCAAGTTGAAGCTCTATTGTTCTTGATCCCATTATAGCACTCGGTAGCCTATTTCACATATCTACAACTCTGTTACTAAATTAATAGAGGCAGATCCCTTATACAGCCAATCTCTCCCTCTCTTGCTCTTGTTTGTTTGCACAATCTGTTCCTTCTGTAGTTTCTCCGTGCCCGATAAGTTAAATGATCTTTTGATATCTGTGACACAGCTTTTGTATCCAACACAATACCCTGCTTGCAAAACCCCTCGAACCCCGGACAACGTTGCTTGCAACTTTAATTATTATTATTATTATTATTATATGTTTTAGCATGACCTTTAATAAGCCTCTATAAAGATACTCATTGGCAAATATTATACTTGGCAATAACATCTTCACAAGATGAACACTATTTTCTACCTTGGAATATACCAGTACGTTTCATGCATGGCAAACTGAAATGTGGTCATATATTTGGGTTTAGTATAATATTACAAGCCTTGTAATAGGCTAGATTTTGTTTTTGAAAGGCTAAGCGGTTGTGAGGTGAAGTGACCTACGTGTTCTCATCCCTTTCCCCATCACTGATATTATTGCATTGTTCATGACATTCCTTTTTTGCAATGTTTTACATTCTCTCTCTCTCGCATACTATTTGCTTTATTCCGTGTATAGTATTCGGAGCACTTACCAAGCCTTGTGTTGCATTGTTTGGCGAATTATGGATACATTCATCTTAACATAGCATCCATCTGAGGAAGAGTAATGCAAGCGATGTTACTCCCTACCACTAATAATACTGCACAGCAACCATCTGAGTATAGCTAATACAAGCGATGTTTCTCCTTACCAATAATAGTTCAACACATTTCCACATTATCTCCCTAAAACCTTTCATGTCCATGACACTCCTCCCCAACACTTTACCCTCCCATTACCCCTTCCGTTAACCCTTCCAGATCTAGTCCACTTTCCCTCTACTCCCAAAACCGCCCCCCTCCCAACCCGCCTTCCAATCTCCAACCACTAAAGACCTTATTTTGGCGAAGTGTTTTAACATGCACCAAGAGGCTGAGCTATTTACATGAAAACAACACTGTCAATATGCTAAGCCTAACCCAAAGGGAGGTGCGGCATATATGCGCTCTCTTCAACGGGTGCATTCATTAGCTTAACTGAGAGAGAGAGAGAGAGATATGTGGCAGGTGTTTAACCCTTAACTGGCGGCGCGCAACATAAGTCGAGTGAAATAAATGTAGACTATGTGGCGGCACGCGACATAGGTCGTGTGGCAATTTCAGCACGTAATGTTGCTGAGAGAGAGAGACAAGTGGTGGCAGGAGAGTAGCGAGCGTATGACTGCTCCAGACCACCGCGACGGACCAACTGACATGAATCCCACCCTCCTCCACCCTCTCACACTCGCTACATAGTGAAATGTATGGGGAAAGTACCGAATTACATGGTTTTTGCACTCGTGTTGCGCGGTTGTTGCAAGAAAACTAGCGGTCATACAAGGATCGTTGTGATGTCATTGGAAAGCTCTGTTTATGCCCTTTCAGGGATAGATACTTGTTTTACGCTCTGGGTCTTATTTAGGCATGAAAATTATCACGTAAACAGCCTTATTTTGGGTAAAAACACCCCGCTGGTGGCTACATATTATTTACCGCCTAGGCCGCTCTTTAGGTGTTAAGGCCATTAGTTCACAATGAGGCGCCTGAATTACAAATAATATGTTCTCATATTGCCTCATTCATCTCAATTGCTCTCTCTCTCTCTCTCTCTCTCTCTCTCTCTCTCTCTCTCACACACACACGCACACGCACGCTTGCCCAACTCACACTATATCCAATAATGACACCTTACACCCCCAATCAAAAATGATTTTATCTCGGCATTATGTGAAAGGAGAGAAAAAGAGAGGGCAGAAGTCATGAGGGGAATGAGAGGGAAGAGAATGGAATGAGAGGGGAAAGGGAATAAGAGGGAAGATGAAAGCTGTCACATCGAGAGGATGAGAGAAACGGAGAAAAGAGGATGATAATTGGTGATAAAGGAATGAAAGATTACAGTATTAGCTGAAAGAAGAGAGCTAACTGACAATGTATATACTGTATATAGACAGCGAGGAGAGGGATGGCAAAGGAGTGACAATAGTTGTTTGTTTATGTTTTAGACAGATGCTTGAGGGAATTGAGAGGGAATGATGGTAGAAATGAGTAAGTGCTAGGTGAGTGGACTGGTAGGATTACTTACTAGAGAAGTTTAACGAGAGGAGACAATATTTATATGAAAAACAATAACAAAAGATATAAACAAATTGAGGGAGAAAACAAATATATAAGATCCAAAGGTGGAACGGAGAAGAACAAATAACGGTAGAAAAGAAAAGGAGTGAGGTAGTGTGATATGTAAAATATGAATAGTAAGGGGAAATAATATCAAAGTTTATTTAGGGTTAAAAAAGCAGAGAAGAGACGGGAGGGTGGAGAGAGAAGGGGACTGTAAGGGGTAATAGAAGGTCAAAGAACCAGAGACCGAGAGAGCATGACATGGATGAAGGGTGACAGTAATTGAGTTAGGTTTTACAATGATAGATATGAAAGAAAATTAATAAGACACACTTGACTGCTGGTTGGCGTACTCAATTACCCTGTCAAACTTATGCGAGACTGCCCTGCGACTTCCTGCAATCCTTGAATTTTTAACAAAACCAAGACTTCCTTCATGATCGTGTGGGGCACGCAGAAGATTGTGGGGATTGCACCACGCTGCGATTTTGTTTAATATACACAAAATTAGCGCAGCGGGTCCCAGCCCTCTACAACGTTATTTTGCCCTTCCAATGAACACCCTTATTGATGTAACTCACGCTCCGAGGGACAGTTCAACAACATCCCCGATGGTCGCAATGTGCGCGCTGATATATTGAAGGCGCCGAACAATGGGGCGCATGTTTTGACCATCGAGGCGCATGATATACAATCGGGGTACTAGTTGGATCTTTAGTTAATCACCCAGGTCACCATAGGTCGTGTGTCACTGTGACTTTTGCAAATATCGCGGAGATCTGGGTGTGTCCATATTGCAATGCGCCCTGACACATTGCTCCAATGGTCGCAGAGTGGCACTGCAGAAGACACGTCGCTGGTAATATGTCAAGGACATAATTGCAAATGCGCCTCGCGTTCACTGTGCACCAACCTGAGGAATATTGCAACAAACGCTTACATGGATCGATGCGCATCTGCTACGGAGCGCGACACAAAGCCATCGCTCCTGCATTTGGGCATCTTCTTGGTGTATCGTAAGAGGAGCAGCATATCTCACAGAACAAAAAAAATTACTTTGAATGTTGGGATAGTCACAAATAGTGCCCTGGTTGTTGCAACTCGGCGGCAACTATTTCACAAGTAGTGGGCAACCAACGGACCATGCAACACACATCAACTAGTACCTTATACTATAGGTAGCACCAACGAACTTGACATTTCTCTCGATCTCTGACCTCTTCGTAACTCAAAAGGACATTGAGCAAAGTGGCTGTACATTTTCACACCTATTTCCTGGTGGACCCTTCCCAAATGATACAAATGTCAGCCCGATTGCTTTCATTAATTTTGAGTTATAAGAAGTTAAGAGGTCAAGATTATTGTCAAGTTTGTTGGCGC